>OZ014440.1:469908-604908 GCA_963966035.1 Acleris laterana
AATACACGCTGTCGCGCGCGATGACGCTCCTGGTGCGTCGCTCCGAGTCGGACTCAGACTCGAGCGGCTCGCCCTGCGCCGAGTGTACCTCCGGCTCCTACCGCATGCCGCAGCCTAGTGGCAAAGGTACTTTATCTACTGATGTTACATCTGCCCCCTTTTAAGACAACCTGACAATGACAGGTGACTGTCGATATGTACCTATTGCTGAGATAATATTTTTTTACATCACGAAGATTAATATAAAGTGTGCAATTTACACTGAAATGTCACCTGTCACCTGTCATTTTCAGGACAGTGAAATAGGGGTATGAACTTGTTTTATGGAGTGTATCATTCTTGTTAAACGAATTATCAAAGTTCTTAGCAGTAGGGTATAATTTAAATTCCATACCTTTAGGGCCCCCTCACATCTAGCGTCTTTTTCCGGAAGCGTCGCAATAACGCCCGTTCGGCGTCGCCGTCTGTACGTGAAATGTGACGCCGAACGGGCGTTATTGCGACGCTTCCGGAAAAAGACGCTAGATGTGAGGGGGCCCTTAGGAGCACTCATAATTCCGAATGCATAGAATCTGAAGCTAGGGATCTTCTGGGTGAGCTTTTTATCGTCAATAAAATCTTGCGAAGGCAAGAGCTAGTCAAGAGTCAACACATCATCAAAATAAAAAACTCGGCAGGTTTATCGGTACATTCAACAGCTATTATTAATTTATCAGTATCAGAGGAGGTGTTCCGTGCCGTGACCGACTCGAGCGCAGAGTCGGCGTGCGCGGGCGACGCTCGCTCGCACCCGGCGCGCGGGGACAAGGCGCGCCGCCGCCCGCGCCGCCACCACGCGCCGCAGCCGTCGCGGTCAGTCGCTATACGCCACACGCCTGGACCGGACGTCTAGCACAAGTTGTCTGCCACTTCACTCATTGAATACAAAACGGACACATTCCAAAATAATTTACTCTTACATTGAAAATATTATACGAACAGCTTCTAATTTTAAAATGCGACACTGACTCATCTTGGAATGTGTCCGTTTTTTATTCAATGAACGACTTGTTGATCGCTTTGGCCCTATACATAATGCATTGTGAGAACGTAATTGTTAAGCAGCTTATGTCAAGATGCCACATGTTCTGCCACGCCTACACAAGAATGAAAAGAGATAGCTCTATCTGTTCTTGCGCTAAGAGCGTGAAATGGAGATAATTTGCGAATGTTTTGATGGCAGCGTCAAATTTGCTGTTGACGTTGAAACCATTACATTAATTAAAAAAATAGTTTACCAGGATTAAGAAGATATAAATGCAAAATAATTGAATCAAGAACATAGTTACAGAGTAGTGTTTCGAAGATTCAACCAAAAACCAGCGAAAAATAATAAAAAAAAAAAATTATCACGAATTTTGTTTCTTATCGTGTTTTCACGCTTAACAGTCTTAACGAAATGAGATCAAGTTTAATATATTCAAAGAAAATACATAATAGGCGTTATGGTAGTTGTGATCCAGATCGCGAAACACTACCAACTTTATCATATTATTATGTGGCCTCTTAATCTATGAATACATTTCCGATAACGATAACGCTCTTACAAGGCATCTTGTCTAGGGCCACTGTAACGATAGACGTGAACTGAGGGACAAGCGAGTAAATACAACATGTGTTAGCCGCTCGGGGGCTCTATTCTAATCTGTAAAACAATATGACTGGAATGAATTTTGATCACCATTCATCATATTTTTTTTTCCTTTTCTCATAATCTAAGACCTAACTATACACGGAGAATAAAACCCGTGACGAAAAACTTTCAAACTAAATCGAAGCCAATGAGTCCTATGACTGTCAAACATAATACACACAAACAGATAAACGGAGGTTTCAACATGCGTAAGTTGCGTAACACGCTTCTTTTGTGCCCGCACAATAAATGTACAGCCAACGCCATCTAGCGTTCACTAGCAACACTGTCAGAAACACGTGCATGCTCAGACAGTCTGAGTAAGTTTTGGTCCCGAAAATGTTTCGTGGACGTTCGCCTATTCACCACTAGAGGGCGTTGAAAAAAACTTACAGATTTCTATATTGCAGGTATCAACAGCGCCAGGAGCAAGAACGAAGAGATTTTACAATACACGTATAAATAAATGACAATAAGACTGCTGAAAGCAAAATCAAAGAACACTATAGGATGTTAACTAGATAGACATATACTAGGGTAAGAACTGTAAATATTTCTATGAGTTTTGTAAATTTTATTAAATAATCAAGGCCTATTTGGATTAAAAAAGCATCGGGACTCAAATCGTCGTCGACAAAAAAGAAACAAAATTGTTTGAAATATTGTTTTGTTACTTAGTTATTAAGTATTTGATACGACATGTGCTAAGATTGTACTGATTTTCTGCGTCGATTTTGTGTATTTGTTTGTTAACTGGAATTGTATCACTAAGAATGTTAGAATTTTTATCGCTAAGTTTCCATTGCAATTTATTATTTTAGTAGTTGAATAAACTTTTTTAAGGAAACTTAGTAGAAAAAGTAGCAAAGGATAACAAACAACATACTTTAATTATTTTCATAGCACCAAAATGTATATAAACCATTGATTGTGCCAAACTAGAACGTAAATATTATACGTCTTGCTGAGAAATACACACAACATACTTAGATTGACTCTAAAAAAAAAGGTAAAAGACATTTATTCAGTAAGTAGGCCGTACGGGGCACTTTTACACGTCAAGAATCTACCAGCGCTTCCCAAGAAGAGACACTGCTGAGAAGAAACGCCGCAAGAAACTGAGCAGTCAGTCATTTTTTAAACATATTACAACATCGTCTCTAGCAGACATACCAAAGTTTTTAATTCACGACTTCGTGTCTCATTTAATTTATTTTACGTAAATTGGGACACCCGCTCAACGTCGTTTTGAGTGCTGTGGCGCGCCGTCGTGTTTTGATAACACCATCATTTTGATGTGTTATGGTCGCTAAACTAACCAATACACTACTTTGTAAGCAAACACCGGGCCTAGTATGGCTGCGTCTATATCGCGTTTCAACTGTGGATAAAGCATCCGTCACTTTTTGACACGTGTATTTATTTATCTGTCAGAAGGTGACGGACCCCTTATCTAAAACTTATCACGCGATTAACCATATTAGGCCCCCTAGGCGCTAAAAACCATATCGTCTTTGATCTGGGTAGTGATTCTCTCAACAACGACGGTCGAACGGACGGACGAGTGAATGTCCAAGCGGCGAGTTTAAGTAGTCCCGTCAGTGCGAACAAAACATACTTATTTTAGCGCGTGCATTTTCAATTTAGCAGAATGGATTCTGCCAATGGATCGATATAAGACTGCTGAAATGAAAATGCATGCACTAAAATGTGTTTTGTTCGCTCTGACGAGACTACTTAAACTCGTCGCTGCGATTTTGCTCGTTCGTCCGCTCGTCCGTTGTTTTAGTATTGTCAACGTTTTGACAGCTCTTATTTACTAGAAAGTAATGGCGGCTGACATCAAAACAATACCGTAACAAGTCAAATACGATATGGTTTTTACCGCCGGGAATAAAGGCCTTGACGAAGTGAAATACAATTGTTAAAATATACAATTTAATTATGTGCATGTTTTTCATGTACTTCTGCCAAGCTAGAAAATTATGTGTGTGATTTCGAAAGAACTTAATATCAAACTGATTTATATCTTAAAACTATCACTGCCTAAAGGTTAGTTGTTTTGTGTAAATATTGAATGTAAGCAAAAAGAATTGGAAACGAGACGATCAATAAAATAAGTTTATTATTTTTGCTGTTTCATTTCTACCCTAATTTTAAGCTAAGGATTAATAACAATGCTAGTGGTACAGACCACTTCACTGAGAAATAATAATATCAAAACGATATTATAAGAAAGGGGTTTGGGTAAAAGTGTTATCATTTGTAAAAGTCATACATTTTCAAGGTGAGCGGCCATTAGTATAAGTGGTAAATTATGATAGAATAATTAAAAATAAACATGTTTTGTTTTGTAATGTAATCTCTTAGGTGCATTGGAGCCGAGATATTTATTATTCATACCTGGGCGTACTTTTAGTACCAAAAACTGAACACTTTTTACTTTTTTTTTTTTTTTTTAATTTTATCTAAGTGTACAATGTCACACCAATTATTGACCTAGTCCCAAACTAAGCTCTAGGCTTGTACTATGGGTACTAGACAACGATATAAATACTTATATAGAGAAATATATACTTAAATACATAGAAAAACATCCATGACTCAGAAACAAATATTCGCGCTCATCACACAAATATCTGCCTTTACCGGGATTCGAACCCAGGACCACTAGCTTCGTAGGCAGGGTCACTACCCACTAGGCCAGCGCGTCGTCAACTTAAATCTTAAATATCTCGGCTCCGATATTATTTAACACCATAAATTATATATCTATGTGTATTTTGTGGTCCTGTAAATAACTATGTAAAAATCAACCGCGGCTGCTGAAAAAAAAAAGATAATAATTCTTCAAACAAATTTACCCAATGCCCTTTAAAAAAAACCGGCCAAGTGCATGACTAGGAAGGGGTAAAAATTTTTTTTTACAGCCAAAGGGTCTAAAACCTAAATCCAAAACCAAAGGCCTTTACGTCTCGAGGTTTGTTACTCTAATACGGTTGTGCTCAGATTGAGAACCTTTTAGTAACCTCTGATGTTTTTTTTTTGTTTGTTAAAACAATGAATCCACAACACAATCAACAATTATTGTTGTTTATTATAAAGGCTTATTTCAGATATAATGGGTCAATGAATCAGTTCGTGAAACGTTTTAATAAAATTATCAAATGATGGTAAACCATGAAATGTATTGCCACCATTATTTTGTCGGATCCGACACCCTACAAGTGGGAACCCGCTCTAATACAATATTTTTCAAGACAAGTGGTGACTTGCCCCCTTGTCATAGTTGCCTTTATCGCGGTGGATAAAGCATCCGTCACTCTCGCACTTACATGCTGGACAGAAAGTGACAGTTGTTTTATCCACAGCTGTAAACACGACCATAATAGTAGACCTGCTGATGTACTATAACAGAATAACGCTTTTTATTAAAACCATTACGCACGGTTTATTAAATCTATTGGAACCATCAATCAAAATCAACCTAAAGTAAGCTATTATTATGAATGCTAGTTTCTTGCCTCTTTATATGTTTTTTTTAATAATATTGGGTTTGCGTTTGACCTAGTTGATTGTGGTTTGTCAAATAATAAAAACAAATTGAAATCGGTTTATCTCAGTTTGGAAGGATTAAGCACATATTCAATTCGGAAAATCTTTTGCTAGAAAATTAAAAAATAATGTAGCGTATTGAATTTCAAATGTAACGTTATCCAAGTAAGAAAATACAATGAAAACTTAACCTAACGTCAAAGGTAAAGTGAAAAACTGACAAAAACATTGTCATCGGACAGACAAAAATAAATCCGAAAATGGACAAATGAAATTCGGACTAAAAGTTTTCGTGGTAGTGGTAGAGTTACAAGTCCACAGACAGGCGTAAAACTTTTGGTCAGCGATTGAAAACCAATAAAAAGTAAGCAATCAATTTCCCAAACTCATTAACAACTACCCTCAACTTATATTAAAGTCGCAATAAACATGGCGTCGGCTGGCGCGCGCCCAACGCTTGCAAACTTCGACGACTTGAACCTGCAATAAACTGAGCCCGTTAGTCAACGAGAAAACGATTATTGCGGGTAGTTTGGCTTTATTTATTGGCAAAACTAAATACTTACGAACTCACAGGACAGGTTTCGTCGTTTACGGTAGATTTGAGTCTGCAGCACGACTTTAATTTAAATTTTAACTTGGAACATTTATTTGGTAAATGGTACTGTAGGTAAAATCACAGGCTGGACATAAATCTTCTCCAAGGATCTCCAAGACAGCCAGTTTTTGTGCTACTCGCAAATTGTCTCTGAATTTTGTGATTTTGTCAACAACTTCGCAAGTTGTACCTACTCAAAAAGTCCTGCTCAATGTGATAGTAGCCACTTAACCATATTATATTAGTTTCTCCAATTACCACGATATTTTTTTTATACCTGTTGAGGACGTGGTTAATCTTTGTGACGATGCTGACGGAGCCAAGTTCGAATCATGGTACGGGTAATTATTTGTTTGGTGAGTGTGTCTCTATTGTACTAAACCATATTGCCTTTGACGTGTCATCGTATTGTGAACTTATAGGGTAGCTCTTAATTGACAGCAATGGCGGCCATGTTAAAAGCAATATTATGGTTTAACCGTGTTAAATTAAGCCTGGGCTTCTATTCTAGGCGGTAAAAACCACTATCGTCTTTGACATTTTATCGTATTGTCAACATTTTGATAGCTCTTATTTACTTAACAGATGGTGGTTGAAATAAAAACAATACCATCATATATGGTTGGTTTTTACCACTTCTGACATAACCTCGTAAGGTCCAGCGTAGTAAATTTAGGACATTTTCCAAAGTGACTTTTGACTTTAGGTGACCGACACAAGATTCTTTTTCAAACTAACGAAATTTGACGTGGGCCTTACAAGGTATCGAAACTGTAGAAATTTTACCAGCTTACGCGTAGTTACTAAAGTAAGATCGAGTGTAAGTTCAGCCCCTTTACGCACATAAGACCTACTGCGGCTAGCCACAAGCTCTAGGTACTCGTGTTTAGGCAGCCCGCAACTCTGCGGCTGCTTCAGGGATTGTGGGAGATTAATCGCCACCCGCCTCACTGGCGCCATCTGTTAAAACATACGTGCAGGTTTGTGCGAGGCTGCTAGCTGAGATTTAGTAGGTACTTAAGGGTCCCACAGAGTAACGGAGTCTTTATTATACATTGGTTATCTTGCTGTGCAGTGCCTCTTACTTGGATGCTGTAAGAAATTAGACTAGTGGGCCTCTTTTCTACAGGGTAAAATAACATATTATCGCTTTTGACGTGTTATGGTAATAGCGTTTTTAAATCGGCCGAACGATATTAATACTGTCAAATAAATAAGAGCTATCAAGACTACCTCAAGATAGGGTTTTTACCGCCTAGGATCTCGGCCCTGGGGGGCTACTATGACATTACAATGCAGTTCTGTTTACGCTGAGAGAAAAGGACAGAGCTATGTAGCTTCTATAACTCTGTCCTTCACGCTCAACGTAAAATGAACTGCATAGCTACGTCATAATAACCCCTCTGGGCCTTTATTCTACTTTAGTTATCTTGCTTGGATGCCGTGAGAAATCACACTATAGGGTTTTTTTTTCTAAAGGGTAAAAAGGTCAAGGGAATGGTATCGTTATTAAATTGGCCACCATTATTGTCAAGTAAAAGTTAAAATCGGAGAAATACTGGAAATGGGCCGAATCTTAGGTACCCGAAACCGACGTGCGTCGTGCGTGCATGACTCGGTGTATGAATGTGGAAGAAGCGAAAGAAATTTGTCAAGATTGTACCAAGTGGAAATAAGTGGTCTCTGCCTACCCTTCTGGGAAACAGGCGTGATTTAATGTATGTAAGTAAAAGTTATCGTCACGTTACGTTGACAAATACGACAACATGTCAAAAATTTGTCATGTTTATAGTGTTGAATGAGGCCCAGTTTCAATTACTAACTATGAACTTGCAAAACTAGTCCAAAGTTTTTTTTAATCAGTGTACTCTTAAAGATGTCTAGTATTCTACAGCTAGTTTCACTTTAATTGAAATTTTAAACTACTTATTGCTAAAAGAACATTATTAATTAATTATATTTCATATCTCTTCAGTGGCCTGATGAACACAAAGATTACTCACACAATTTATGTGCTCGTATAAATACCCAGTACATAACTTTTTTCGATCACAACACTCGGCGGGACGTGTAACACCTTTCGACAACTTCGCGCGACGCTGGTGCTGTTCCAAGTCACAAAATAAAAGCTTCCGACCACAAAATGTAATTTAACCGGTTATTAGCCGGAAAATAACCGGTTCAAACCGGTTATAATCGGTTATTTGCATTCCCTACTTCCGACACTGATGATGACAAGTTAATGTTGAAACACTGGAAAAAACAGCTAATAATTTTATTGTATCTTCTAAGGGCACCAATTAAAAAATAAGGCCATGCAAAAAATGGTTTGATGTCAAATTAAAGCCTGCAGCTACGTAATTTTTAATGTAAACTTTATTTGTAACTTAACTGAGTAAGTTGTTGTTTTTTAAAGTAAAAGAGCCGGATTATTTCGTATTAATATGTGGGACAGACTTTCTTTTAATTCGTATAAATGTATTAACCGTTTTACAAAATAGTAATTATGTATTCAGTCAATTTAATTCGTTTATCGTTTAACGGATATAATATAAGTATATCTATTATTTATGTATTTCTTATGAAACCAGTCTTCCGAAATATAAAATTATTTAATTTACTTTTTCATATACATTATAATAATATGTTGTCACGAGGAAACCTATGTGTTTAAACATGATGGAATTCGTGGTCTATAATTGATTATATTATCTCATGTAGTCTCGTTTGACAAAGAGAAGAAAAGAAAAAAAAGAGTTAGTAAGTACATTACAAAAAAGCTAAACCGCGTTTACTAATTATTAATTAAAAAAGCAAATGCAGATCCGGTGCCCGCTTTCCGCTATCGTTCTCATATTAGTCCACAACAGCGGGGGAAAGCTCTTTATTCTCTTCACTTTTCTGTTCACCTGTCGCCTCTCTATGACAGCTAGACTCGTCTACAATAGTTCCTGCCTTATACCCACAGTATAAGCTAAAACTTACCTTATTCCCTACAAACAAGGAAGAAGCACCTGAAACACTAAGTTGGCCTTTTGTGAACAAGTTACACAATGGATATATTTGGCAATGGAATTACCGGCATTTTGTTTCTGACAGTTTAAGATTGGATAGATGAACAATGCTTGCTTTATTCGAGTAAGTAGCTTTATATTTTCATGAATAATGTTTATCCAGCTGATGACTAATAAGTCTATACTATGCTAATACGCTGGTAAACATTTTAGCCTAAGTGAGCAAAATGTGGTTACAGAATTATCAACAAGTTTTTAGAGTTGTTGGTAATTCTGTAACTCTGCCTACCCCACTCTGGGAATAAAGGCGTGAGTTTATGTATGTATGTCTACACTAATATTATAAAGAAGATTTTTTTGTTTGTTTGTTTGTTTGAATTGAAAAGGCTCCGAAACTACTGCACCGATTTAAAATATTCTTTCACCATTAGATTCCTACATTATCCCTAAAGAACAAAGGCTATGTTTTATTTCTCTGTGTGGACTATCCATACTTCCATACTAATATTTTAAATGCGAAAGTGTATCTGTCTGTCTGTCCGTTACCTCTTTAAGCTTAAACCACTGAACCCATGTAGATGAAATTTTGTATAGAGATAGTTTGAGTCCCGGAGAAGGACATAAAATAGTTTTTATCCCGAAAACCATCCCCTAAGAAACTGAAATAGACGATGAAAGTATGGAGATACGATATAAACGAGTTCCACGCGGACGGAGTCGCGGGCAGAAGCTAGAACAAAAATAAAGCCTTTTCATAAAGTATAATGATACTAATGATTTAATAAAGTTAAGAGGTCAGTTTGGATCTGTGTTCTCCAATTCAAAATATGTAACAATCTCAATTTAGAAACGTCAAACTTGATTCTAGCTAGGCCAAAATAGAGTTTGACGTTTTTAAATTTTGGGCTTACTGCAATGTTCTGGGCTTTTATATTCTACACGGTAAAACGATATTGCCCTTGGCATGGTATCGTACTGTCAACAATACGATAGCTCTTATTTACTTGACTGTCATTACGGCACAATAATAAACAATACGATAACATGTCAAAGGCAATAAATGCTTTTACCTAGTAGAATAGAAGCATAATAAAACTATGAAATGAGACTTAATTGTGTAGTAAAATAAACATTTACCTCGACGTGTTAGACGTGTTAGACGTGTTAGACGACCTCGTGTTAGAACAGCCGTGGTCACTGGTGGTAGAATAGAGGCTCTGAATTGGCCCCAATAAATAATTTTAGTTTCACTAAGTAAATTGATAGAGTTGAAAACCAAATAAAAATTGGTAACTTTATACATATGCGGAAAACTAACAAAGCAACACACCCGTGGTGATTCCCACTAATATAAAAATGAAAAAACGATGTTTGCTTGTCCGTTTGTTGAACAAATTTCTTCTTTCACGCTGCAACAGAATAACCGTTGCTACGTTGGATGTGTCTTTTTTCACAGGGATAGCTTGCCAGACATAAGTAAAATCGGAGAAATACTGGAAAAGGGCCGAATCAAGCACCCGAAACCGACGTGCGTGCCTGACTCGATGTATGAATGTGGAAGAAGCGAAAGAAATTTGTCAAAATCGTAGCAAGTGGAAAGAAGTGGTCTCTGCCCACCCCTCTGGGAAACAGGCGTGATTTAATGTATGTATGTATGTACATAAGTAACATGTTATCCTCACAAATTACACCATTTCCGCAATAAACCACTTCTTCGAGTCGTGGGAATAGGCTCGTAATGAATAAGGAAACTTTACTCTGCAAATAGGCGGCACTGGCGTTGCGTTCATGTCCAAGTCTACAGCAGATAGAAAAGTTTCTTGCCACTTTTCATTTGGAAACCTCTTTCTACTTAGTTTAAAACAAAAGAGATGCGAGCGACCAGCGAGATAATACAACTAATAGTCTAGTCTATTACAGTCGGCCGAAAATGTGGTCTACCACCCTACGGTTGAAGTTCATTTGCACGTTCAATTTTCCCATGCAATAATATTATTACAGTGACAAGTGTCAACCTTAGTGAAAATAGATTTCATAGAAACTTTTCTCAAAACTGGTAGACTACTTTCGTGGCCGACTGTACCCATTCTGCGCTTCCCAAGAGATACTGTAGAGATTAAAGAGTAGAGGCGCGGCAGGGTACTCCACAGTCAGGGTTTAAAAATAAATTTCTTATTAAAAATAACAAATACAGAGTCAAATTAACAGAACTATAATATGCTGTTTGAAGTTTGTTATCAAACATGTTTACCTAAAATCTTCTGCTTACGTGGTGGAGACCATTAGATAATTTAGAAATGTAGGAAACTCTTTTTGGCTGAGATATGTATTCAAACACTTGCACCTATGAATAGGTACTTAAGTCAAAACAAAATAACAGACAGTAAATTAGCTCAATAATAAAAATGGAGAATGAAGATATTTTTTATGCAGGAACACTTTAACGAGTTGATTAATAATATAATAGACGAAACAGTCCAATATAAATTTAAGTTCTAAACTCACAAATATTTACATTTGAAATCTTTGTCTTACATAAGTGGTATTCTCACTATAGAACTTCGAAAAAAAATTGCTTCAAAAGTATCGTCCTAATACGATAATGGTCCTTCCTGCAGTAGTGGACTTGGGTGAAGAACATTTGCTAGATTGGTTCGAGATACAAATAAAACCTCGAGAAACCAAAGAGGCATTTTTTCACTTGTGAAAGTTCATGCACGCCATTACAGGCTTTATCAATAGCGCGCCGATCGCGCCGAGTGTCCTTACCTTCCTCAAGCCTCAACTTCAAAAGCGCGCCGCATCTCAAACAACAACCCCGCAACCCCGGGCAAACTCACGCAGCACCCTATCACAAGGATTTAAAACTCACAATTGAATACTTCTAGAAAAACCAGTGGAATTCATGGTGGTAATTTTCGCGCAAGCGTGTTTCAAGCGGCAGCCATTTTCAGGGGAACTAATACAAATAAACGCCGACGTCAGGATAGCACAACGAAGCGCTCGATTCGAAATTTCGTGTGCCTCGTCTCTTTTACTCGTCATTTGAAACTGAATCAAGGGAAAGAGATGGAGCTATACTAACTTTGAACTTTGGTTTTCTGAGTAGGGTGATACGTGTACACGGACGTTTGTCACACACTACCTATGTAACAAATCAAGGAAGGATGCGGCGCGCGCGTGTGTGCGTGCGCCGCTGTGTGCGCGGGATGCTGGCTTAAGTCGTGTTTACACTGAGGGAAGGGTTGTCGGGTTTGTTTGTTTTTCCGGCAAAGAACAAGAAACCCTTTTTCATGTTGTGATTGTTGATGAACGGGTGAAGGGATTTAAAAGAACATTGTTTTGTTAAAAAGGGAAACGTAAAATGTGTGAAAACATCAAAATTTTGCCTTTCAAACTTTTTACCCTAATTATAATCAAAGTAAATCAACTCACTTATTTATCAACGAACAACTTTTATTTTAAATATTATCGTAGTCATTTAATTTGATAGAAAGTCACAAAACATACAAATGACTTTTTGACGTTTATTCCTTAAATATCTTATCCTTTTCTTATCTGTTTAAACAAACCCTGAAACAATTTCTTTCACACCCCATTTTCTCGACCGCCATGACTCTCGAACCAAACCTTACAGCTGCGTTCAGGTCTAAACCAATCACACCCTCTAAAAATAACCTTCCATCCAAAAACCACGTTAAAAATTAACACGACTGTGAACGCATCCGAACACCTGACCTGACCTGGAGAGGCAGAGATTTAGTCTGCCTCGCGCCGTCTCCGCGCGCGGACGTGCGTTCCCGTCCCGCCCCCGCAAACCATAACTACCGCCCGTGCGAAAGAAACAAAAAACCCGGTACGTAGTCATGAGGTTAGGGCCCGGTGGAGTGCTCATGTTGTGGTGTCGTCAGCTGGTTATTGATTGTCGTATGTTTTATCAGGTTATCTCAGATGCACGTGGTTGGTCCTCGCTGTGAGCATGCTGAGTGAGTAAAGCGCATTATTCATATTCAAAAAATGAATGAGGAATTTGGAAGGCTGTGAATTTATAGTTTTCAATTTCAGTAACTCTATAGATCGATGTAAACAGTAAATAATTTAATCACTATCTTTGAAAAACCAATATCCATAACCAAATAGGTAGGTTCTTTTATTGATGCAACGTGCAAAATGGTTTTTCTTACATTTTTGTGTTCTTAGATGACATGATTGGTTTTAATGTCAAAATATGACTGGAAAATACTCATGTTTTTCTTGTAATATACAAAAACAACTTTTAATTTTTATTATCATGGTCATGATTATTATGAAATCGTTAAATAATCCACAAAATTATAGTTTAAAACAATTTCGGTAGGGTTAATGATAAACCTTAAATACTAGTTAATTCTTTAACTTAGACAGAAATTCTTAATATTAGTAACTCAATTTTCATATTAGATATGGAAAGCACTGCTTTTTTGACCATCAACCATTTTAACAATCCATTAGTTTAAGTTCAGCTGAAGAAACGATAAACACAAGGATAAAGAAAACTGAACATTTATGTAAAACAAAAAGACAAGAAAAAGTTGTAAAAGATTAATTTACGATATAATTTTTACCTCATGCTTATTGAACGGATAGATCAACGTGAAATTCGTTTGATTTAATGTTATTACGAAAACATAATTTAACATGGTTTCTGCCGATGAATGGAACGTATAAGGCTGCTTAATTGAAAATGCACGCGCTAAAATGTGTTTTGTTCGCTTTGACGGGACTACTTAAACTCTGGTTTTTGAGAGAATAACACCCCTAAATACAGCTACTACGTTACCAAGACGATAACGATACGGTTCAAGGTAAAGTGGAACAGGCCCTGAACATTAAATCTAATCGAGTCAAAGTTTGATCGTGACTGGAGTGATTGCTCCCGAGTTTCAATCGATTGAGGATCAATCGTTTCATTTCTCTCCAAGGACTGCGGGGCTCTTTGAAATGACATCAAATAAAATAATTGGACATTGATAAAAGAAGGAAGTGAAGTTTTAGGAACGTTAAATTTTACATTGACTCCTAAGGCCCATCGTACAACTAAATGTGTCAATGGAGAATGTATTGGGAATAAAAATTTTGTTTTCTTTCATTTGATCCTTTGGGATAAAAACAAAAGTTTTTTTTTTCAATGACCGTATTATATACGTAATTTTTTTAGTAAAAGGACCCTCAGGAGGTTGAAGTGGGAGTTCGCAAACGAAAAATTCCGCACCATGCTGAAAAAAAAACTCTTTAATTTTTACTTTATTATAAACAAGCTTCACCTCGCGACTCCGCCCGCGTAGTTATCACGGGCTTTGTACCTGATTTACTCGGTCTTATATTATTGCTTCTATACAGTACGTAAATGAAGCAGGATTTTGAGCGGCTAGCTCCCGGACAAATTTGTACTTACGCTTTTATACAAGTTTAATAACGAATCCGAAAGACTTTTAAAGTCATTTTGCACTGTGAAGACTAATAACTTTCAATTGACTTTGCAATGTCAATAATTCGAGAAAATTGCTTCACAGATTGTTGCTGTACAAATCTAAGGCTATATTCTATCCGGTAAAACAATATGGTATTGAAATGAAAGTAAATGGCAGCAATAAAAAACAATAAAAACATATTTTTTTAGCTTTAACGCTTATTAAGGTATTTTTTTCAACACTAAACCAAAAAAATATGTTATTATTTTAACGCCTGTGTATGTCTCACCTATAATGTCTGTGACGAAGCTTCCAATAACATAGACCGATTAGAATGTGGTTGATTTTAATTCAAAGGTTATTTTAGTAGGGTTGTCCTTAGCTACGTTTGATGTAACCTTTCAAGACAAGAGTCACCCGATCTGTACGTTATGTTCGCAATTACGTCGAGGAGTTTTAATCTTATTTAATTAATTAAGTTTTGGGGTTCATTAATGAACTTTAGAGTGATCATCAATTATCAAAAATTCACGTGAAAAGCTTAGTTATTTACAAATTTTGTTGGCTTATTCTTTATTCTGTTTGCATGAAACGGAATAAAATGTAGGTTCTCTAGCAGAACCAGAAAGGAAATAAATGGCGGTACTAAGCATGCATTCGAGAAGTTGCTAGAACGTGCAGGGCGAAACAAAGTTTATACAATTACGGTGTTAGAAAAACTTTCTAACAAATTTCCTCTGGAAACATCCAAATTCTAGTACAAACTTGACGAAATGGTATTTGATATTTTTCCAGTCTTTGAAAAGGGGGTAGGCAGATAGTACATTAAATTAAGTAAATAGGAGCATTTGCTCACCAATGCATTTAAAAAAAGGAGATTGTATCTTTTCTGTCTATCTCACTCCGCGTGTACGTTATTTGAAGGCAGATTTTGTTTGTCACCAAAACTGGTGAATTGTTGCTTTTTACTGTTTAGTGTGTATTGCTTGTGTTTATGTATGTTTTTGTAGGTCTCGTAGACATCAGTGATCTGAATTGTTGTATTTTTTGCTGCAAAAGCCACAGTCCTTGAATAGATGAAACATAACCTTTTACCGGTATCAATTTCTCATGATAAACCGCCTCAATAAGGTTTAGGCACTCAATAAAGCAAGCTTGATTTGCTAAAGGTGATATGTGATTTGGTCGGTTATTTTTATTGTTATCTCAAATGGTTAGCAAGCAGCTTGTTTTTGACTGTGTGACATTTTCAACAATTCTAATGAACTAAAGTTTTATCGAGTTAATTTAATTAATTTAATCCCAAAACAAAATGAAACTGAATTTAAAGTAGTATTTTAAAGGTCTCAAAGTGTGTTTGAGTATGTAAATACGCCTATTTTCGCCGCGCGGTGGATTTTCGACAAATCCCTTTTCTGGAATTCCCAGCGCGGGGAAAAGCGGGTTGGAAAGAGTTCTAAAAGGTTCACTTTTCAATACTTTGCACTTGTAATAAATCATCTACACACCGGGATATAATACATTAAAACTTTAGCTTTTGGAAAATATTTAATTCAATTCAAATTCAATATATTTATTTCAGACTCTCGATCCATCAGATTGTTAGTAGAACGGTTTTTTTTTTTAATATTCTTATTTTTATATATTTTTTCATTCCGTTTGACTTGATCAAAGCGAGGGCAGAGTCTGAAGAGTCGAAGTCGGTAAAAACCATATCGTTTTGACCTGTTTTTGGTTTTGTATTTAACTCGGCCGTCAGGTACTGTGAAGTTAATAAGAGCTATCAAAACGTTGACATTACGATTACAAGTCAAAAACGATATGGCTTAACCATGACTGATAGAAGCTCTAGTAAGGATAATGGGCAGAATTATATGAACACTGGCCTAAAAACCAATAACAATAAGTTCTATTATAATCAAATATCCTTTTTAAATCTACAACACTTTTGTGTAGCGGGAATCTTCAAATAACTGTCAGAAATATTTAAACAATGTGGAGCATCGGGACGCCTACATAGACGACGTTAGAATAAATACTTTGGAAAACCGCTCTGCATGGCGATAACTTTTTTCACACAAAGATTTCGAACCACCTGCTGTAGTAAGTTCTACAACTTGGAATTACCTATTCGGGGACATATCGCTTGTACTTATTGGTCATTAGGCCAATTTAGCCCACCCTCCTTTGTAATTAATCATATAGGACAATATTGCGCCTATGAGATGGACCCTTTCAAGGGGGTTATTATGACATAGCTATGCAGTTCATTTTACGGTGAGTGTAAAGGACGGAGCTATATCAGTTATATTACTCTGTCCTTTTCTTTCAGTTTAAAATGAATGGCACAGATAGGTCATAATAACCCCACAGATATCTACACTGCAACCCCTTCAGGGTCTTTTATTTATTATTATTACCCCTTTACACACTCAGTTGTTCAAATGTGCAGGTTTACTCATGATATTTTTCACTGTAAGAGCATCGTGTAACGTACTTAAGTTAGAAAAAAATTGTATATGGTAACCGCTTGGGTTCGAACTCGGTATTTCATGATCACGAGTCGACCCCCCAAGCCACAGGGCCACCGACACTCTACGAGACGCGTTCAAATGTTCATTTACTTGTAAAATCTCGAGTTTGAATCTACTGCTGTGTAGAGCGCGTCCAACGGGCAGCGATCCCGTATCGCGGCCATACGTCTTCGTGGCCGTCAACCTGTATCAGATACCGACTGTTGTGCGCTTTATAGCGCCTCGCTGAGCTCGCTCCTTTGATGCGACGTTTATTAGCAGTGATCGGAATAGGTAGTGCAATTTCGGGTGAATGACCTCAAACATTATGAATAATATGGATAAGACCCGGGATTCCGGGATTCGTAGTTTTATAAATAATAAGATAATTATTAAAAAAGGTTTCTTGTTTGCAAGAATATCAAAATTAAAGTGTCTACATAATTTCGTCAATACCAACTTTGTACTAGCAGTATAATAATTGTCAAAATTATAAATAAATAACTTTTTTGAGCTTACTGTGGGGCTAGGTCAATTTGTGTAATGTCCCCTGATATTTATTTTAAACCAAACACAAACTTTAAAACTTTTCAAAGTGGTAAACCGGGATTGCAAGTTATATCCATACTAAGCTTACGCACCGAAATCCCGTGAAATTGTACTACTTATTTCGATCACTGTTAATTAGCACCGTGAGCTTAGATTGAGCTACTTGATTAAAAAAAAGATGTGTATTATGTAAACCAATATAAGTAGCAAGCAGGAATAATTACATTTATAGGACACGTTTTTGAATCGCTTTCACTGTTCCAAAATGTGGTCTGAATGTAGCCCAAACGTAGCATAAACCCCTAAATCTGAGTCACGTTTCCATACATTATTTTACGTATACTTTACATTTACTAATCGATAACGAAAAATAAGTCAACGTTTGTACCAACATGATATCAAACTTGAATCCTATCGCTACACATTTTTTTAAATGATGTTATGTTTACAAAACACATTTTTTTAATGACGTTATGTTTTTATTACTTTCTCGATAGAAGGTAAAAACTGTGCTAGAGGTACTAAGGACCACCATATCCAAACCGACCGAGTCTCAAATAAAGCTATATGCTTACTGGCCTTATTCTTAAACGCACAATAAAGGATTCCTTGTCCCTTTCGGTAAAATTCAAATATCATTATGATAGATAAGGACGTTATATTTTAAAACACACTTTAGTTTTATGAATACGAAGGTAAATATACTAGACAACAATAAATATACTTACTTAACTATAGCAACATACACTATGTAAACTTACTAAAACCATTTATTGGAACCCGAGCATGTCTAGGCGATATATAACGTTGGGGTAAGTATATAAATTATTGAAATCTTAACACTTTTTCAAATTTAAATAAAGAATGCACTGAACGCACGTTCAATAATCTGTTACGATGTAAACATTACATACGGGTCTTATAATGGGCACTGAACAACGATGTAAACATTACACATGAAATAATACTTTTAGGGTTAACTGACTTTGAAAAACGTGAGATGTTATAATTTTTATGCAATGATAAACTTAAAAATATTCGACACACAAAAAATGTGGTAAAACACTTAACTCAACTCGACTAGCAACTGGTTGAAAGAGATGGTTTTAGTAAGTTTACATACTGTACACAAAACACAAAAAACTCAGTAGCAAATACTCGAATCGAACCCGGGACAGATAGTTTTATAGGTCATTAAGCTACCAACAAGGCATTATATTACTTGTTTCGAAAACCATTTCACGCCCTAAAGAAGTTATAGCAGTTATAAGTTATTTATTATGTGTGACAATAATTTATGCGTCGAGATTCAATTTTGTCATGTTCGAATTATTCACGCCCTAATGACTGCTACGGGCTACGCTGTAGGGAGTCTATGTATTACGTAGACCCTCTACATGGTGTGATTGGATTTAAATAATGCTACGGCGGTACAATTATTGTTGTGGATAAATGGAAATAAATTTGTTACTTTGTAACAAGTGAAAGTGACGAATGATTTATCGATATTTATATAGCGATAAACGTAACCGCTACTAGCTCGTTAAGGAAAACGTGGTGTATCTATTATTTTGTTATAAATTTTACTTGATTATAATGAGTTTTTACCTCGTTGGGAATTTAAAAGTTTTTTTTTGTACATTACGCAATCGTGCCATGTCAAATTGAAAAACTATGTCTTTAAATTATGTAGGTAATAACTTGTCTTTAACTTGGCATTAGGAATTACTATTTAACAGGAAGTTAAGAGTGAGATGTAGATTCTTCTAATCTACATTTTTGTTTAAATGCATCTTTCTGTAATACAATTATACGAGTGTGAATATAAATAAATATTTACTGTCATATTTAACTACACAGTTAATTCGAATAACTATTAAAAAGTTAAATATCTAAGATACCTATAATGGCGACGACTCAAACGGAACCACTAAGTTTCTTGAAACTAGCTAAAAATATCCTTCAAAAATTGCGTCAAAATCAGTTTATCCAATTACAAGCTACCAAAACCCCAAAAAAACAATAAACACATATACATAGATACACACATTAAACGTAAACCTCTCTTTTTTTTCACTTAAAAACGTCGATATTATCAACGCTAATTCTACCAAAAACAAGTTTCCACTTATGACTTAGTTACGGCTAACTCCGTCACTCTAACTTGCCGAAGTGTTTTCCAACAAATTCCTAACCTCATTACAATGTACCAACCCTGACAATCTATTACCAACGTTAACTCTATAGCAAATAAGTTCAAAGTTGCTCGACACAGTATTTAAGTAGTAAAGTGTAAGTTATTTTTATGTTGGTAGTGGAGCCGGTAAATTTTGTTTATAACTGAATTATACGACTCTGATTAACATAGACATTAAGGTGAAGGTCGTTAAAGGTAATTGATTTTATCAATAACAGGAAAAGCCTGGTTCAGTCAATAGCTTTATGTCGAGGACCTAAATTTACGATTCGGAAACACGAAATTGTCATAAAATATTTATGTAAGTACAGTCACGAGATTTAATTTGGGACCCAACTTGATTCCAAAGTCAATCTGACATTCTACTACAATAATAAGGTTCAAAAAAATAAATGTTAATGGCTTTCACTCCTGTTAAGGTGTTTTTCGCTAATGTCAAATTATTTATAGACACTCCCATGGACTTATTAGAGCTATAAGTCCGTGGATATCACACGCGAAGACAATTGTTCGGTAAAAGAGAATTTTCTCCAATGGACTAAACAGAAGCACATGGGGTTAGCTCCACGCACTTCTGTCAAGTCAACAATAAGGTTGAGTTTCCTAAAAGTGACATTGACGACATCAAGATTTTTTTTTCTTGAAATGGGTCCCATATTAACGCTCGTGACCGTGCTCAACAAAGTGCCTTTGTAACAACATTTAACAATAATGAATAAGTCGTCATCATCATCATCATCATCATCAGCCTATACTGCTAACTGGAACTGCTAGGTTAACTGGAAGAAATCCCGTACGGGATAGGTTCACCTATGTACATTATTTATATGACGAGTGAATGTCCAAGCGGCGAATTTAAGTAGTCCCGTCAGTGCGAACAAAACATAATTTAGCACGTGCATTTTCAATTTAGCAGCATGGTTTCTGCCGATGGATCGAACGTATTATAAGGCTGCTTAATTGAAAATGCACGCGCTAAAATGTGTTTTGTTTGCTCTGACGGGACTACTTAAAAAGCTTTATTTTGAGATAACTAGTAGTTTTCAAATTCTTACCAATTTCGTTAACTTTATTGGTTCACTTTGTCATTATTAGTGGCCGCACTACAATATATTTTAAATAGAAAAGAAATATTAAATTAAAATATCATTTAATACAATTTAATTCTGGAAACAGGTCTTAAATGCTGTTAATGTTAATTGCTCCGAATGTATTTAAAGGTATCATTTTCCAACTCTAGTTTATCAATCAATTATAATACTCTAATGGCATCTTTATTCACATCTGCACAAAATAGTTTTAAGTTAATTTGTTAAAAAATAATAACGATAAAAATTTCTTCAAACAAAATTAGGCATTTTCAATTTGGTTTTAATTTTCTCTTAAATAAAAATAAATTAGTTGATCATCAACCTGTGGAAAATGAGACTTTCTTTTTATGTGTCTTACGTGTGAATATTTGTATATTTATGTGGGTGTCCAAGTATCTGTTTGTCTGCCTGTAGCATTGCATTGTAGCTCCTAAACTTCTAAACCAATTTGGACGCGGTTTCTTTAGAAAAGAAACCGCGGTTAATATATAATATAAGCTTTGACAGAAGGGGCCATCTTTATGTTTTTTTTTTAAAGATACACTGTATCAGGCGGTTTGTATTTCATTATCTCTTTGTTTATTTTGTTTTGTCAAACAAAAGCAAATAATCGTGTTTTTTCCTCACAGTTTCGTGACATATACTGAGAAAGTACTCATAAATAAGTCTAAATAACTTCCAAATTCTGCTGATTGTAATTCGTTAGTGACAGTGGAAAAGTTCAAAATAATTTATAAATTTAAAACCATCCACTGTCTAAAATCAATTTCATACGCTTTCAATCTCTCTAAATATAAATTAAAATCCGAAATCCTTATTAAACCCACTAACTTTAGCCTTCCAATATTATGAATCATTCTTCCAATACAAACTGACCACAGACAAAGCACTGGTTCTATTGTGGGATGAAAGCCGAAACGCGTCTCGGAGCGCTCCCCTCCATTATTAACCACCACACTGCCCTGCATAATTGATCCCTGCCTTGCGAAAGGCATAACACCACCATATTCTACCCCCCACAACCCAATCACAACCTTATGACTACGCAATAAGCACTGGTAAGCTAGTAAAGCTAAGTTGGTCCGAGCTAGACAAATAGACGACATTTCACGAGGAGATTGGCAGGGAAGAAAAAAAATGTGCTCCATATGCGACACGGTGTTGGAGAGTTGAGTTATTGGGCAGTTTTCAGAGTAATAGGGGACGCGTAATAAAGCTAGCAGGGCTGATTTTATTTACTATTATTATTAATAATTCGTCCCTATTAAGTGGAGAGGTCTTTGCCCATCACTAAGACACTCACAAGATTTCATTTCACACAAAAACAGGGTCTTTGTTCTTAACGGCAAAACCATAATGCCTTAACATGTTATCAATATTGTCAACGTTACGACATATAAAACCGATCAAGTGCGAGTAAAAACCGAGAGAAAGCTCCATACATAGTACTATAATATACGGTGCTTTCTCTCGGTTTAATACTTATTTTTTATATAGAATTCTTATAGGTTTCCTTGTAATCAATGAACTATATTTTGTATTTTTTCCAAAATTTTAGGCTCAGTAGTTTCGAAGATCAGGGGGGAGGGGGGAATTGTTAATTTATATGATTTTTACCGCCTCAAAATTTCGGCCGTGGTCAAAGACGATATAATTTTTACCTCCTGTAATCTCGGCCATGGTCAAAGATACAAGCAACTAACACCGGTGTTAAGAGTTAACCAATATTACATTCCAGAAACATAAGAAAAAAATATTTGACATTGTGTTTTCGTATTAAAAAGTGAATGGCACATGCCAAGCTAGCTCTTAAATTTAATATGGATGAAGACGTGGAAGTAACACCATCTTGAAATTGATCGGTTGCAAGCGCGTACCGAGGCTGACGTTGATAACGGAAAAGGGAGACATGACACCTAAAAAAACCTTTATGTGCTTGTACTTTAAAAATTTACTTAGTAATCATTATGACTGTGAATATGAAATTAGGTCAAAAAAAAATGGCTTTGAGAAGGCAAATAAGTACACATTTTGTATATTCTACGCGGTAAAACAATATGGATTTTGACATGTTATCGTATAGTCAGCATTTTACAAACTGGCACAAATGGAATGAACAAAAGTAATGTCACCTATCACTGTGTGAGTGCCGTCCTTTGAACTTATGTTCGAATTTCAAACCAAAACCTGTTATTATTTTACACACTTGTATACTTTCGTTTACTCATTCAAACCATTCGTGCCAGTTCTTGTGAATCGAGCTGAAAGGTTTTGCGGACTGAGGTTAAAATAATACGACATGGCAAAAACTATTCTGTTTTACGTCACTGTAGTAATGATGTTCGTGGAATGACTCGTGAACGCCTAGTAGGTTACCAGCGCTTCTATTATAGGCAATAAAAACCATATCGTATTTGAACTGTTACGGAATCGTTTTTCACTCGGCCACCATTACTGTCAAGGAAATAAGAGCTATCAAAACGTTAACAATACAAAACGATAATGACCCTAAGGCTGCGTTCCCACCAGAGACGTGCGAGGATGCGTTGCGAGGGATGTGTCTGTCATGAACCAATAGAAACACTTCATTTACCTATCCTCGCTTAACTTAGCTCTGGTGGAAACAGCTTAGCGGAGCGAGGTTTTCGTACATACAAAACAAAGAAGAGAGTGTGCGAGGAATGTGTTGCGAGGAATGTGTTGCGAGGGATGTGTTGCGAGGCGGCATTTGGCTCCGCTCCCGCCTCACCGCACCCAGCCCGCTTATTTAAAAAGAACCCGCTACACATCCTCGGTACGCATCCTTGCACCACTCAACTACCTCGCACATCTTTGGTGGGAACATTCACACCGTTACACCTCGTCGTTATACAGCCTCGCGCCGCTTAGCTACATCGCACATCTCTGGTGGAAACGCAGCCTAATATGGCTGCGTTTATCGCGCGACAAAATATGGATAAGGCGTCACCTTCTGACACGTAAATAAGTACGAGAGCATTATCCATATTTGACACGCGATATAGACGCAGCCATACTAGGCCCGCATATCGAAAACGATAATGTTTTTACCGTGTTGAATAGAGGCTCTGCAAGCTTTTAATTATTCATTGATAATCTGCAGCTTTTTACATTCGCGAAATAGCACGTGTCTTATGGTATACCACCACTCATGGTTCCCATTATTATTCATCCCAGGTATTCTAGGTGCTGAAAACCATATCGTCTTTGATCTGGGGGGTTATTATGTCATGGCTATGCAGTTCAGCTTACGCTGAGAGAAAAGCTATGTCAAAATAAGTCCCCTTTTATCGTATTGTCAACGTTTTGACAGCTCTTATTTACTTGACAGTAATGGCGGCTGATGTCAAAACAATACCGTAACAAGTCAAATACGATATGGTTTTTACCACCGGAAATAGAGACCCAGTGCTTTCTTCTTTAATTGTACGTATTTCCCTACCTTATAATTTTATGTTTCACGGACTTAATAATTAATGTGAATAACTATCGTTACAAACTTAAAAAAATTTAGTTTCGGAACGTGTTCTTTTTTCTTAGCAACCCGGTAAATTGTCATGCTAGCAGAACCAATTAAATACACTCATAGTTAAAGTAATTTATTATTTTCTTAAACATACGTTACAAACCTTTTAACATTTAAAATAGATCATTATGTTTACATTTGGGCATACGTTTAGTGTTATAGGTTAAAAACAACGTGCAGCTAGGTGAACATAGCTGACACATTATAATAACAGCTAACACGTTTGTATTTGATATATCTTTTGACAGGTTATCCTACAGGCACAAACAGGTCAAAGACGACAAGGTTTTTATCTCCTAGAATAGAGACCTGGGGGGTTATTATGATATAACTATGCAGTTCATTTTACGGTGAGTGTAACGGACAGAGCTATGGCAGCTATATATAGCTCTGTATTTTTCTCTCAGCGTAAACAGAATTGCATAACTATGTCAAAATAACCCCCCTGGTACTAGTACCATGATGGAGGCAGAAGGCCATTAAAACTCTTTAATGGCAAATAGTAGGTATACCTGGTTTGAACTCGTTTGGTTGGTCCTTTAATGATAAGCTATCAGTGATAAGTACAGTCAGTAGCAGTAAGTCGTGTCAAACAATCAAAAATAATAATTTAAGACTAGATTTTTCGAGAAGCACCCGAATGGACACTAAAAAAATTATTCACAATAATCGTGCTAAGACACGGCCGGTTTTAAGTATCACCCTAGCAATTTCGAACAGCCCTAGTTAATTACTGCTGGAATATTCTACGTCTAGTGATTTGTGCGGCCTTCGTCCGGCGCTAAGTGAATTACCAGCACCGGCTGCTTCAGCGCGGGCAATGCTGTGGGGATTAAGATATAAATAAAATAGTAGCCTGAGATTTCCGAACTACTAATAAGGGATCTTTTCGTATTGCCTTTTCAATTTGTTGTTTTTTCGTACCTTGTCTAAATAAGTCAGAAGGGGAGTTTAAAAAAAAATAGCACACATTTATCTTTTTTTACATCTGGGAAAAAATTTGCATGATGGTTGGGTTGAACATTCTGATCAAGAAAAAATAGGTCTCCCGATATGTCCCCAAAAATATGTATGGAATTATCTGTTTTATTACCAAGAAACGTAACGTGGCTCCGACCGTCAAATATTTAAACAGAGGCAGCAGCACAAGGCCACAGAGAAGAAAAGAAAAGAAGATCGTCTAAAAAAACACACAGTAGGTTAAATTACACAATTAACTACTTCAACCGAGATGTTTGCAGACCAAAACAGAAGGCGTCAAATGAAAGTTGCTGAACGTACATAATGTAGGTACATATTATTACAGTCAAAGTTCAAACTGTTTTTAAAATCAAACTGAACGGAAGCAAAGTTATCCAATAAATAGGTCCATTTCCTTACATAATCCTTATCTATGAATGATAAATGTTCCCACTCTCCACACCCTCGCCTCGCTCAAAACAAACCCATAATCTAAAAATCATCAAATACTTTATCAACGTTTTACGATATACTAAAGTACAAATTACTTCTCGAGGCGGTATAACCTCTTCACTTCTACAACATCATATTTTCGTAAACAAAAAGTTGTGAAATCAACCTTGGCTGGTTCAGCGCAAAGTTCAAAGTGTGAATCAATAAAATTATCTACATATACTTACGAGCTTGCTTAAATAAAACGTCTATAAATTACCAAGCAGTATAGCAACCGGAAGTAAAATTGAGTTACTTGGGGTTAGCTCCGTCACTTCCGCTGTCATTCTGTTCAATGATTTATTTTCGTGTTTGTCGGGCTGATGATTGATCACTTTCGTAACTGGAATAAGAGTGACCGAACTGCTGGCCTATTGCTTAACGGCGCTCGCATCGCAATCGACTTCAAAACGGAACAGTTGTTTTCATTTTGTATGTAGATAAGCCTTCGATTTTCAAAATGAAAACGATTGCGATTGCGAATGCGTTAGGCCATAGCCCCTGTGGTTATACCTCTAGTACTGTATCTGTATAGGCGATTTCATTTTTCGACATTTTGGTTGGATGATCATGTTTTATGATTGAAATATCGCGATTTTGTACTGAGACTGCGCCGAGCGTACGCCGGATGTACTATCAGACCATTGGAACCTTGACCCACCATAGAACTGTGTCACAGAGACGTTATGATTCAAGTCATAAGATGTGTCAAACAAATTGTTTTATAATATCACTGTGACACCGTTCTATGATGGGTCAGGGTTCCATTGGGCTGATAGTACAGTGGCGCCCGGCCCTCATTACTTTTATTGTGTTTTTTTTTTGGTTTTGTTACGCATCCGATAAATTGTGTTTTTACTTGCGCTACAAAAACGTATCGTCTGATTTCAAGGAAATTCTTTAGTTAATTAAATAGAAAACACAATAATAGTATTGTGGGCGCCACTGAACACTCGACGTTTGCTCGGTGCAGTCTTAAATATGAAGCGTAAAAATGTATTATGAGTATTCGGGTCGTTAGAGTTATTAAATAATTGTCTCCTGTAAAGTTGACAACGTACTTTTTCGAGGCCGACTATACTGTGTTACTGTAATAGATGATTTTATAAAGATACGAGTAGTTCTTGGTTTAAAATTGGGCGTTTCGTTCGTTAAGTGCGACTTGTAATTAGAAATAAAAATTGTAGAATGACGCTCACAATCCAATGGCGGTATCTCAGAATCAATAGCCAAACGAAATTCAATTCTCTCCCTTTAGTATTAAAATTTCACTTGCTACAAGAGGACTTTCTAAGATACTGCCATTTGTCTCAGCAGGGTCTTTATTATAGGCGGTAAAAATGATATTGTCTGTTTGAGCAGACAAATTGACTATTTTTAGGGTTCCGTAGCCGAATGGCAAAAAACGGAACCCTTATGGATTCGTCATGTCTGTCCGTCCGTCCGTCCGTCCGTCTGTCCGTCCGTATGTCACAGCCACTTTTTTCCGTAACTATAAGAGCTATACTGTGGAAACTTTGTAAGTAGATGTATTCGGTGAACCGCTTTAAGATTTTCATACAAAAATAGAAAAAAAGCAATAAATTTTTGGGGTTCCCCATACTTAGAACTGAAACTCAAATTTTTTTTTTTGATCTAACATATACGTGTGGGGTATCTATGGATAGCTCTTTAAAAATGATATTGAGGTTTCTAATATAATTTATTTCTAATCTGAATAATTTGCGCGAGAGACGCTTCCAAAGTGGAAAAATGTGTGTCCCCCCCCCCCGTAACTTCTAAAATAAGGGAATGATAAATGTAAAAATAATATATGATGTACATTACCATGCAAACTTCCACCGAAAATTGGTTTGAACGAGATCTAATAATTAGTTTTTTTTTAATACGTTATAAATCGTAAACCGCATTTTACCTTTCATTCAATCCACTCCAATATAATAAAGAATAAAGAAATACATTTATTTAGATGTATAGTGGTACGGAACCCTACATGCGCGAGTCCGACTCGCACTTGGCCGCTTTTTTATTTTAAACTACTGTGGTAGAGCCATACACCTAATTTTGCTGCCTTTTTGTTGTATGAAAGTTACAGTGCGGCAGCAGTAATATTTTGCATATTTACAAGTATTGCTTAGAATAAAATCACAAACAGCAATCGCCCTATTGTGTCATTATTTTACGCCCATAGTACACTCGACTATAAAGAGACGTAGTAAGGTGAGAAATAGGGAATGCAATTTAACCGGTTATTAACCGATTTAGTATGAAAATAACCGGTTAAAATCGGTTATAACCGGTTATTTGCATTCCCTAGTGAGAAATTAGATAAATCTCTTTGGACTCGACTGTACAGAAGCTGTAATGATCATCAATCTCGGTATTCTCCTGAGCTGACCCCGGAAGGGCCTCCAGCCGTTTATCAACGAAGGTACTTTAAAAACTCGTCGCATCCATTTATTACCGGGAATTTATGCTTTCCCGGGATTAACTGTTTTTTTAATTCTGTTGCCCGGGTCGCTGTTATGATCCAAGTTTCGTCCGGTAATTATAATAATAATAATAATAATTTATTTATTTATTCAGACAACATAATAGGTCCACAATTTTATTAGTAATTCTTAGCCTAATTGTTAGTAATTAATAAATAACAGTGACTTTGTCCTCTGTGTAAGTTTCCACATCAGAGGACAATCAAATTTATTGGCAATCATCTTCAAGATGCCATTCCCGCTGCCACGTACCCTGTCTACTAATGAGGCAGTTTTCTTGCGCCACACAGCATCGAAACTGTCTGTGCGTGCCTCCACAAACATGGACGAGGCGCTGCAGTACCGCGGCAGCCGCAATAGCACCCGAAAAGCGTTATTGTACTGGACGCGCAGAGCATTGTAAGCCTTTTGAGTATACCTGACCCACAGACTCGACGAGTAGAGAGATGTGCAGAAAGCCTTGAAAAGCGTGATTTTAACTGAATCTGTACATCGTCTAAATCTGCGCGCCAGCATGTTCGCCCTAACTGACAATGCTCTAATGATTATGCGAGGGATGACGCAGTTATGCAAGAGTTTTGTAGATGGCTGGAGTTTGTGTTGCGTTGCAGAGTTCAAAGCGTAAGGAAGATAAATGTTTGAGAGGCGATGGCGAGGTTTACAACGTCTTAGCATGTCCCGTAGAAATTAAAAACGTATTTTTTTGTTAATGCGAAAGTTCGTTTGTTTATTTATTTGTTTTAAAGACTTAACCGATCGCTTTTACTATTTAAATACAAGTTTTGGGTGTCTTTGTGTGTTGGTATTCGGTCGCCATTAACAATAGTTATGATAGATAACATGTCAGAGGCAAAATGGTTTTTACGTTTTCATTAACATTTCAACGGTACTAAAGTTAACATTAAAGTCTTCTTCTATAATTTTTTAATGAAAAGCCATACATAAGATATGGCTAAACTACTGCCCTAAGCATGTATAGAAATTTCTTACTAGATCGTAACATTCGAAAATTCATTAATTAATTATTACATGTTTATTATTCTCCTAGAACTTCCAAATAATAATAATAATAAAGTATTTAAAAGTTATTTACTTGGTTTTTCATATTTTTTGTTCGCCATCGAGACCTGATAGATAATAGATACCTACCATTAATCTTATGTCATCTGTCATCTGTAAGTAAATATGACGATCCGTTTAACAAAGAATTGAACTTGAACTTGACGATCCGTTTTGCGTAAAATGTAACGATTTATTTTCAGGATTGTAACGATTTGAAAAGTTCCTGAAACTTGTTTCATGCTGAATACTAATATTCAGCTCATTAGCATAACATATTATTAGTTACAATGTTTATAGCCCGCGCCCATAATTCGGTTTAGCCATGTCCTTTTCTCGATAACAACGTTTTTACGTTACATACTCAACATACTCAAGGTCCATGCTCGGGGCACAGAGTCTCAAGCTATAACTAGAATTTGCATTATTTGAATCACGAAGTGTACCTTCCTTTATTAGAGGTTCGTTATTTTGTTCGCAGCCGCCGACCCGATGTGACCCGAGCGATGTGAGCAACCCGTGACGTCACCATGTGCTCCTGGGTGGTCTCCGCCCTCCTCATCCTGTTTGCCATGGGTAAGTGCTAGGTTTAGTACAGTACTACCACATTACAAAACAAAACGATACGAAATGTTTTTAAGACTGCGCCGAGCGTACGCCGGATGTACAGTGGCGCCCTCATTACTTTTATTGTGTTTCCTAATAAACTAAAGTATTTTATTGAAATTGGACGGTATGTTTTTGTATTACAAATGAAAACACAACTTATAGGGTATATCACATAGCTTAGGAAAAAGTGGCCACCTTTTCCCGTTAAGCTGACTACTCAAAGGGTAATTGTTATTTAAGTTTGTTATGTATCCCTTAAATTGTGTTTTTACTTGCACCACAAAAACACATCGTCTGATTTAAAGGAAACTCTTTAGTTAATTAGAAAACACAATAATAGTAATGAGGGCGTCACTGGACGCTCGGCGTCTGCTCGACGCAGTCTTAATTCCCAGCCTTGGCCAAAAGTATTCAGCACCCCACTCAAGAAAAGAGGTAAAATATAAAAAAAACTCCAACATGTGCAAATTATTACTAAATATTATTTCAAAGTAGTTATTTGCGTGTGAAACTGAAACTAGAAAAAGTCGGCTTTAAGAATAACATGGTTAATTGTATTTTTTAACGGAATTTACCGTAACGTCAATATATATGTTAATTTCACGTGGAAAATTAACCCGGTTAATTTAACGTACTACGTCAAACAGCTACAGAATTAAATTCGCCGTGTATACATTACGCATTTTTAGGGTTCCGTATTGAAAAACGGGACCCTATTATTAAGATCCATTGTATGCCCGTCACCAGGCTGTATCTCGTGAACCATGATAGCTAGACAGTTAAAATTTTCATAGATGATGTATTTTCTGTTGCTGGTATAACAAAAATTATTAAAAACCAATTTAATTAATTAATTATTAAGAACAGAACAGATCATACGTTAATTATTAAGAATAGAACAGATCGTACGGTGATCAGATTCGCGATGTACTGAGTTAGGGCCAAATCAAAAGCACCCGAAACCGACGAACGTGAAGATATTGATGAATGTAGAGGAAGCGAAAGTTGTGTGTTTAGATCGGTGCACCTGGCGTTCCATAATCTCTGCCTACCTCATTGGGAGACGGGCATGAAGGTATGAATGGATGTACTATGTATTAAAAACAGAATAAAATAAACATTTAAGTGGAGCTCCTATACAACAAACGTGATTTGCTCGATGTTAATAACGGCAATTGTTACTGGTCACTATACCATCTTATGTTGTATAGATAATGGTACGGAATAATCCTTCGTACGCGAGTCCGATGCACGTGGCCGGTTTTTTTGTTACCTTAATGAAATAGTTTAATTTCAATTACACCGAACAAACCTGCTAACCTTGCACAGAAAACAAAATTCATCCTTACATTTTATAAATAGGTCACGTGTCACAACTAAAATGTAGTTTTTCTTATTAGTCGTACATACATACACATACATAAGCTCACGCCTTTATTCCCAGAGTGGGGTAGACAGAGCTACAGAATTACAAGCAACTCTAAAAACTTGTTAATAATTCTGTAACCACATTTTGCACAAGATATTTATCAGTGTATTAGTAACAGGTTGCAAGCCCATCGCCTAACAGTACTACACAGCCTTATTCCCTTAGTCGTCCCTTACGACATCCACGGGAAGATATGGAGTGGCACTATTCTAACCTGGCAACCACGCGGGGAATTATGATTGTAATAATAATATAAATCTCATTGTCCCGATAGTTGTTTCGGCAAACGGTCTTTTAGCGAAGAGTCTCGACCAACACCTCAAGAGACTCTCGCTAGATGGCTGGATCAAGGGCCAGATACAGAAGGCAGAGTACTTCTCGACACGGCACGTATTGTGAGGAGGTTCCTCTCTCTGCAGCCCTAACCACCGGTAGCTTGAGCCCTGCCCCACTGCCGGCGGTACTCGTAGGTTAGGTTTTTTATATTGTTTATTTTTTTATATTTGAATATTTATTGTTAAAAACCTACGTTTTAGAAAATTAAATCTGGAATATAAATATAATCGGAATAATTATAAGTAGTATTTTTCCTAAATAATCTTAGCTAAGATTAACAAAGCGCTGTAATTCAATACAAGTCACCTGACATTATTGCATGACTTATTACAATTAATTACGTTACGCACCCCATCCGTTTTCGGTTGACATTCATAATTAATATAATGCGACAAGGATATTTATGGCCGAAACCAGAAACTTTACACATACTTAATTTATTTCCTCTAATCTAGTAAACTTGGTTGAAAATAACGTTGGAAAATAAAAAATGGCCAAAACTTGGCATGAAATCTTATTTGACTTTTTCCAAATAATTTAAATTGCACTTAATGATTGTCATTTTTACAAAGAGACATTTTTAATCAATGTATAATTTTATGAAGTGTGCTCGTTGTGGATTTAATATATAATGGCACTATCTACCAGTTTATTTGATAATATTTCAAAATTTCACCAAACCAAATTAAAATACCTCTAAATGAGCAATATTTTGAATAAGACGCTATCGCTTTACTATTGCTAACTATAATTACAAAAACTTACCGTAATTAAAGTACAACGTGTCGTATATTTCATGTCCTTAACATTCAAAAACTTGACAATAACAACACAGTTTTCCTCAGTTGCCATTTCAGTAATAAATAGTGTCGTATATTCCATGTCATTAATATTTAAGAAAAAATTACAAAACAAAACAGGGCCTCTATTTCTAATCGGTGAAAAACATATTGTCTTTGATCTGTTATCGTATTATTAACTCTTTTTTACTTGATGATATAATTTTTACCACCTACAATCAATTATTCGGGCCCAGTCTTCCTCAGTTGCCATAGCAAGGGGATTATTACGACATGGCAATGCAGTTCAGTTTACGGCGAGCGAAAAGGACAGAGCTATGGCAGTTATATAGCACTGTCCCTTTCTCGCAGTGTCATAATAACCCCCCAGTATAGTGTCGTATATTTGATGTCATTAATATTCAAAAACTTAACAATAACAAAACAGTTTTCCTCAGTGGCTGGGTTATACGTGCCATAAACAACCTATACCCAGCACCCGCGCGAGCCGTGGTCCAATTTCCATTTTAATTGACAGGACATCGATGTAAATCTCCGCCTTTGTCCCTCGGATTAGAGGCCAAAAATATTGGCTCCGTGTACACTGCAGTGCACTCCGATCCAATTTGGGACACTTTTATTTGCACTGCTAGGCTGCGAGCAATAACGCCGTATACCCTTCACTGTCCACGCCGACATCGTACATGCTTGTGTGTTTTTTAATTGGATAGCATCTTTTGAAACGTTGGCAATGTTTTTGGCTGTCTATTTTTTATTTTTTTTACATTTTGCAATTTTTGTTTTGGTTTGTTTTTGTTTCGAAATATTTTATACTCGCATGAAAAGCAATTAGTCCTGGATTCATACTGAATCTCTTTTGTCCCGGAATTATTTTATCCGGAATGGTCGAGTGCTCTACATAGATGAAGTTGCGGGAACAAGTAAGCATATGTAAATAATCAATGATAGGTACATAATTCTACATTTAAATCACTGTTTTTGTGTGAAAAAAAGTTGTCATTTAGAACGAACTATATTTCTATATGTAGAACAAAATGGATTTAGGACTCCTCGTATTAATGCTCGAAGTAATAACAATCTATTTCATGTTCCCTTTACTCGTAACAATATGTGTCAAATTCATTTTTATGTAGAACTTCTAAAAACTATAATAGCACATTTTGTCAATTAAATAAATTTAGCATTTCCTTTTTTAGATTTAAAACTGCGTTGTCTTAACATTAAGTGTTGTCTGTACTTGAATTGAGTTTAATACTTGTACTAGATTTTGATCCTATGTAATCACACATTTTTACTTTACTAGTGTTACTTTGTGTTATTAGTTAATTGTGGCAACTTCACTGATCAATGTGCTATGTCAGTTTTTCTGTTGTAATTTTTCTCTATTTGTACCGTTTGTTTGTTATAATTTTTGAGCTGTGGTGGTGTTGAAGTGGGTGTTGACACTATGGCCTAACGTTCTAGTAAGTAATAGAACAAAATATTTTTTTTTACTAAGGGCAAATTGTAAAAAAGAACAGGAGCTATTTTGTGCATTCGGTCTTTACACACAGTTAATTTGCTACTTTCAAATATTATTATAAAAACACTATGGCCAATGTTTTCTATGCAACAAGCGTGGTATTTTTTAAATCTCAAGTCAGAAACTCTACTGCAGTGCTATTCTGGTTACAAAACAAAGCAGTTCTCGTAAGTTTTAGATTGTTTGAACATGCTTTTTTCATTCTAAGAAAGTACTTTCTTGATGAAGATAAGAAAACTTTAGTAACAAGAACTTTTTGCATAAATTCAAGTTTTTCATGAATTTCATCTAAGTCTAGACGCAACTTTACAATTTGACTAAGATTTACATTATATAAAACGTCGACATTTCTAACGATAAATTGATACCAAAAAAATGGTTATTAGTCTCACTGAAAAGTGATACAGTAATTTTTAAGCTCAGGGCCTCTATTCTCGGCGGTAAAAACGATATTGTAATTGATTTGTAATAGAATCTTATTTAGCTCGGCCGCCATTACTGTCAAGTGTATAAGAGCTATCAAAATGCGATATGCTTTTTATCACATATAATACCGGGCCTGGTGTGTCCAAACTAGGTGTTGTTGGATGATTATGTTATTTCATCGCAGCAGGTGTTTGTTCGATACCATGCTGTGATCATGATGTGACCAAAGAACGACGCACGTATTTGAAAGGTTGAGAACAACGCAGTGGCGACGACAAAGCGCACCGGCATCGCCCGAGTGGCACCTCTTTTAGGCTGCGGCTCCACTGAGATTGAGATGAGCGGAGTGGAGCGGAGGGATGCCTATATCAACCAATAGAATCTAAACTAACGTGAAGTTTAAACTTTTTCAACTGAGCTTATCCACTTAAAAATACAAAGCCATTATGTAGTGAACCACAAATTATGACAACGAGCTCGCAGTTAAAGCAGATAATAACCGCCTTTGAAGGTTAACGTATATTATCAACTCTATTTCTTTTGACAATAGACTATAAAATACAGTAATGGAATAATGGCAAACAATTTGTTTTCGCGTTTTATAACGGCCCGACTAAGATTGTATAGACACAATGACCATTTAGTTTACAGGCAAGTGGAAGAGCTCAGTTCAAAACGTTTTTAAACTATACAAATCTACTTCATAAAAACTGTATTTACCAAATTTACTCCGCAGCAATACAAACAATAGGTACCTATCTCAATTCTCAACTTAAACTAACCCTTCCTAGAGAGTATAAATTGTTCCAAATCGTCCCGATTGTCAGTAATTTTCCGGTAAATTTTCGCCACGTTACTTTAATGATAACCCCTGAACTGCCGCCCGTGGCGCCCTTTATAACCCGTAATGAGTTCGCCACCGGTTTCATTAAACGACGCGAAAGACTTGTTGTCTCTTGTTTATATGCTAATGCTTTTTGCCTGCACGTTGAACCGGCTGTGTTGCAATAAAATGAACCTTAATTTAAAACTTTACGGTTCGTTTTTGAAACAGGGTTTTGTAATGAAAATGCAGGGATCATAGGTTAGCGCGAAGTTTTTTGATGAATCTCCTGTTTTTAAAGTTTATGAGTAAAGTTATTTGTGTAGGTAAAAGGTTTTGTTTCGAGTTTTAAGGGTCCGTGGATGTAATTTTTTTTATATTGAACTCTGCTTTATTTATTTGCAGGAAAATTACAGTTTGTGTGTTCTTTGTTATTGATTAATTTGATGATTAAAAATAATATTATTATTATTATAAGAAAATAGCCAACCTTATGGTCTAAATGGAATGCCTTTTGTTACAACTACAACCTTAGAAGAGATACTGTTGTCTACATTATTTTCCCCCCTAATGTTACCGTATTGTCAACGTTAAGAGGTCTCGTTATATCCTGGAGTTTCTTGCGGCGCTTCTTTTCCATATTATCGACTTTATATCCGGTCACTTTACTTCATATATTATATCTTTTTTTGAGTCGTGATAGCTCTTTTTAACCACATAGTAAATGCGGCCGAGCTAAAACCAAAACAATAAAAATCAGATCCCTGCATAAGAATAACTAAATCGGTTCCATGCACTTCATAAATATCTATTCGTAAATAAAGCCAGAAAATAATTATGAAAGTGTTTAACTAGCTTCAACTGACTCAGTAAATTACCTTCCCCATTTTATGACAGTAATACCTAAGTCCTAGGTTTAATTCTAACCCGAGTTAATCAAGCGAGCATTGAGGACGCTGGGCGGAGCTAATCCGCTGAAGGCAATTAACGAACGACTCACAAAACTTCATTAACTTGCTAATTTTTCAATTTTTAACGCATACTAACTAGTAAATTAAGGTTTTTTATTAAATTTTAATTTAGCGAAATTGTTTTTAAATTGGTGTTTTCAATTAGCGAGTGTTTTTTGGATTAAATCTGTCTTTTTTTAACCCCTGACAAAAAACGAAGGCAAAAGTTTATCGTGTATATCTTATCATCATCATCATCTGCCTATATCAGTTCACTGCTGGACATAGGCCTCCCCTAATTTGCGCCATTTTACCCTGCCCTTGACTTATGTTTAATGTTTAATGTTTATTTGGGCACAAACGGTACAAGTAAAGAAAAAATATAACAGAAAAACTAACATAACACATTGACCAGTGAAGTTGCCACAATTAACTAATACAGTACAGAGTAACGCGTCAAAAATGTGAGTTTACATAAATATTAAATTAAAGTAAATCGCATCCAACATCTGCCAGCATCATTTTGCAAATCATTACTCCATCTTGCCGTGTCTATTTCTGTCTGTCTATCAATATTATATTCGTCTTTTTATATCTGGGACATCGAAGCTCATATATACGGATGAGCCTAAGACGCGGTGTGTTTTTAAAGACAGGTAGCAAAATCAGAATGGTTCTTAGCTAAGTTTTTGGCTGTTTATCGAAACATCTTTCAACGAACGTATCATTACGCAGAATTCGTTTCATCGAAAGTCGTTTCTCAACATGAATATTTCTATGAATTTATTTTTGTGATTTGATACACCATCCATGAAGAGTGACTCGAACTTCATGCATGGACTTTGATCCTATTAGTGACGCGGGCGCCATGACAGGATTAACACACTGCGCAGACTAAAGGGATTAAACAGAAAATTAGGAAAGCGTTATTATTATACGGTGATGGACTTTAATTGTTTGCTTAATACTCGTATAATATTTGCTAAATCTGTATATTTTTTGCAAAAAATTTTGATTGCCTTTATTTTGAAGTAATTTGTCAGAATTCTAGCCCTAGCCAATAAGGGTTATCATATAACACACGCACACAACGATATAAATAATAGTGCTGTAATCTATGAGGGTTTTAGTTTTGTACCCAGTAAATAGAGTGTTTTTAGTAACTTACGCGATTGTATAACGTCAATTAAGTGGTTGGATCCAGTTGAATTGAATATACTGCAATAGTGAAGACCTTAACTTTACCTATGAATAATTAACTAGTTTTTGGAATACTTACAGTTTTAAAATGCTAATAAAATGTTACGTAAATAATCTATCAATCGAACGAAAGTCATTAAGCTAAGCAAAAATCGTCAATATTCAGCAGAAAACGTTTTATAGTACCACGTTTGCATTTACACCTTCTTTATTACGTGATCTCTCGCTTTTATCTGACTTTTTGTAAATTAACCCACCAATACAAAATACGAATTCTTTCCAATTCCCATCCCAAAATACAGTTGAAATTGGAGTCTCAAAACTGACTGATGAAATAAATAAAAACATTTGCTTTGTTTGTTGCCCATTCACACGGTCCCGAACAAAGCACCGTCGCTGCGGGCTAACCATCAGAGTCACCAGACTTTACCCATCTTTTAGCGAATGCAAATTTCAACCGTATGTATTTCAGTTTAGGGCTGAATTTAAAATACACTAAGAAAGAAATATAAGACCTTTTTCCTAGTAAGGCGACGATAACTCTAACCCTTTTAACTGACTTTTTTGCGGAACAATTTGAAACAAAAGGCGGAGTTTGGTAACAATTACAGTTGCGTACTTGTGTCAATAATGCCCCAACAACACGAACCACTTGAAATAAAATTACTTTTCTACAGACCTTTTAACCTGATGTTGAAAAATAACCTGTAGTTGAAAAAACTGTAATTGTTACTGCATTTGATCGAAAGCAGTTTTACTATAGTAAGCTAAAACCATTTTGTCAATATCGCGATGTAGTTTTGCTGGCGTTTAAGAAAATAGAGACAGAAGAAGCAAATGTGTAAGGTGCAAAATATTTCCAGACTTTTTTTTTGTTTTCTCTCGTTCTAAACGAATAATAAGACGTTTATTATTATTTTTTACAATTTGAAAAGTTTCTCATCGGTACAGTACTGGAAGGATAATGTTTTTTGGCGTTTGATTTTATCTTTACTTTTAAAGAGTGCTTTTTAGGGTTCCGTAGTCAAACTAGGAACCCTTATAGTTTCGCCATGTCCGTCCGTCCGTCCGTCCGTCCGTCCGTCCGTCCGTCCCCAGTCTAGCTCAGAGACTCATAGTACAGAAAGCTGTAATTTGGCATGAATGTACATATTAGTCACGCCAACAAAGTGGTAAAATAAAATTTTGAAAAATATTTTTTTTTAATGCACCTCCCCTACACGTAACGTGGGGATGTCTTTTTTTTTTCTTGCCTACCCCATAGTGTGGGGTGTCGTTGAATAGGTCTTTCAAAAATATTGCGGGTTTATGAAAACAATTTTTCGATTAAGGGATCCGTTTATGAAATATTAAGCTTTAAAGCGCTATTTTTTGTTAGAGTCAAGTGTCCCCCCCCCCCTACAGCCAAAACTACAAGTACTAAAAATCTGAAAAAAATCTTCAACGAAAGCGCATATAACGAATTTTAAAGGAAAACTATCACGGCTAAGTAGACATGATTAGTTCCAGAGATACAGGCGATTAACGGGTTTATACCTACTAAAAATCATCTAAGACAGCGCCAAATAACTTTAAATAGAAAATTGTTTCATACATGTTGATTTTTGAGATAGTTTTTTGTGTTTGTCGTTACGGCTTCGGAACCCGACATTGAGCATGGTCCGACATGCTCTTGCCCGGTTTTTAATTCTCAGCCCTACGACTTGCAAGATAAATCATAATTCTTGTTTGTCCCTGTAAAATCTCCGAAAATGCCATCTTATAAAGCATTTAAGTTCTCCTTTATTTAAGCCAACTCGCGCCATAAACGCCTGCACTCCCAGGGCAAAACTGAATAACTTATGAAGTTTAAAACTTGAGCAATTGAGATTTCCATCAAGTTCCGAGTTAGCTGCTTTGCCGCTGACGTGACAGGGTCATGGGATTTAAATTTATCTGCTTATTTTCTTCTGTGCAAAGAAGAATATTATTAAACACAACGTAAACTTGCTTTGAAAAAAGATGATCTTGCTAGATAAAAGGTATGATGCTGACAAAATTTAGTTACAAGTTGTAAAATATGCTTTCACTGGTAAAAAAAAATGTTGTTATGTCAATAATTCAAATAATAACTGACTAAGTGCATATGGGGTTAGCAAGGGGTCCGTCCCGCTTTTGTATGTTTTATTTTTTATTATTGATGTTGTTTAATTGGCAAAAAACTACACATTGTGTATGAACTGCCTACACGGCCAATAATAGATGCTTAGTAATAAACCTACTATTGGCACTTATTCTCGAGTGCCCTCATACGGAAAAAGGGGACATCTACTATATGAATTTTATTGCACTTTCAACCTAATTATTATCTTTGAGAGTTTAATATGCTTCTATGAATAAATTGCACTTGCGCCTTTTCTCCTTAGGAATAATGCTCAGTATTGGGAACGGATCCCTAAAACTAATTACTCTTAAAGTAATCTATATTAATATAATACAGAGAAAATATATTTACTGCTAAACCGAGTTTGTTATATTATCACCGAGTAACATTATAGGTTATATGAAATTTATATTAATGATATTGCTCCTACATCGTAGCTTTTTTTTAATTTGAAAACAACGGCGTGTCATAAAAAAGCTATATTGCTTCGTAATATAGTTTTAGTCAAAATGGAATAGGCTGTTTCTTCCCACACAACCCAGATATCTCACTACCTAACTAATTCACCTAAGTTTAATAACCTCTACGGCGTAGCGCTACGACTCTCGTAGCAGTTACGATTCTTTATGCCGCTCGTAGCGGAATACTAAACGTTACGTTATTTCGTGTAGGCACGTGCCTTTATTGCTTTTCTGCTTTATTATGCGCTTTTCTAGTCTTATATGCTATCATATGCTTAAGTGTATCTAGGCATATAACATGAATTTTAATGCCTATATGCCATGCCTAAATATAAGGAGTCCTCGTTGCAGACATTACAATTCTACGGGGATATTTTCTTTTTTACGTTTTTTTGGTACAGTACAAGTAGAAAAATCATAGTTTTATAGAAAACGATTGTAAGCCATATTATTTATGTTTTGTACATAAAACTAATTTATAAACTCTTAGTTTTATACAATCCTATGGCACATTTCCAAAAAGAAAATAGTTTTACTGCCTTACTGTGGTACTAATAGTATTGGAACTAATTTTGAAATCATGCTCATATAACAAAAAAAGGATAAAGTAAAAAAAGAGACGAAAACACTAATAGGCAAAAAACAATATGTTTTATTATTTTGTACACGAGAAAAAAAAAACGTCCTCACGTCGTGTAGGGGCGGTAAAGTTAAAAAAATATATTTTTCAAAATCTTACTTTACCACTTTGTTGGCGTGACTAATATGTATACATATTTATGCTAAATAGCAGCTTTCTAGCTTTAAAAGTTTCTGAGCTAGGCTGCGGATGGACGGACGGACGGACATGGCGAAAATATAATTAAGGGTTCGTAGTTTGACTACGGAACCCTAAATAAGATGAAACAAGCTTCCTTAAACGGGAATTGCAAGTTTATTTAAGTGAATAGGAATTGATTAAAACCGTGTACAGTCCCATGTAAAATTACGGCCATGCTCAAACCATTAAATAAGTATCCAAGCCCGACTCCTATTGGAGCCTTGGGCCATCCCGGGATTTCTCAATCACTCTCGAAACTCTATCTCAGTATTGAACGGACAAAGGGTGAATCCTGTGAAACGCATCTATCCGGAGCTTTTGGAACAAAGCTCGGGCAAAAAGCGAGGAAGCTCTTTGAAAGTGTATTGGTTTTGACGTGCTTTTAAAATTGACGTTAGTGATTCTGTTTTGTTGGGTTATTCCTAGATTTTATTAAAATATTTATTTTGTTACAGTACATCGTAAATTTTATAACAAAACCTTAACATACTGATGTAGGACATTCAGAAAAAAGTACCTACTATTAGACGATGGGCTTGCAACCTGTCACTACACGTAGAACACTGGTAAAAGTCTTAGCCGTATTGTAAAATATGGTTACAGATTTATCAACAAACTTTTAGATATGTTAGTAATTCTGTAGCTGTGCTTACTCCACTCTGGCCTGAAGGTGTGAGTTTATGTATAATTTTTTTTTTTACAATGAGTCTTTAAAATGCTCCCATCTCGCCCAGCAAGAGGCATGATTTGCAGCCGCGCTGGGGGGCAAATTGAACCGTCCACCTGACAAACGCAATCTTGACTCCAACGAATACCGGGTTCAATTAATTTCGACGAAACGCCTTCAAAAAACAGTGAACATATTGTTTATTTATTTATAGGAGTAAATATTCATCATTCTATCTAGGAATGAATTGCATTATTTAGCTTAGATCTAGCTCATATTTATTAATTTATTTAAACTTTTAGTTTAAATTGGTTATTTTTAATCTTAACGTTATTATGAAACCTCTAATCCCTTTCACCGTTGTACGTTTGGCTAAATATTTGATGTTAAACATTACCCAATCGCTCAAAGTCGTTACTTACAAGAGATCCCTTAAAGGGATAAGTTCGCTTTTGTATATACCCTTTGTGTTTCTCTCTATTTTGTTGATTGTTAGTTTCCCATTTGGATAATTAAGTATTTTTACAAATATTTGTTTTTCGGATATAACTTAAAACACCTCTAGTTCGTATTTTTCAATAAAACTATTTTACGAAGTTGATGCCTTTAAAAAAATAGCGTGTAAATTCAACTAACAATATTCAGCAAAATAAAATAACAATACGTAAAATAAAAATTACGAATAAAATTGACGATAAAATCATGAGTCAATAACTCATTCCTAATGGTCTTCGAATTAATAATAATAAATTAAATTAATTATGGAAAGGACTTCACTGTCTTTGTAGTGTCGATTAAGGATAGTCACTACATAGTATAAAACAAAGTCGCTTCCCGCTGCCTGTTTGTCCATATGTATACTTAGATCTTTAAAACTAAGCAACGGATTATGATGCGATTTTTTTTAATAGATAGGGTGATTAAAATGAAGGTTTTATGTACAATAAATTTTGTTTTATGTACGTGTGTTACAGAAAACTCACATAAACCGAAATGAAGCGAGGGTGGATCGCTAGTTCTGTAATAATACAAGAGAATTATTATAATCTAGTTATACCCAATAACTGCATTCCCTCTAATCTGCTCTAGCGTAGCACAACCAGTCAAACAAGTCCGGGAGAACTTAATGAACTCTACTGGGGTGTTATTCTAGAACGAGCGAAATCGCAGCGGCGAGTTTAAGTAAATGATAAATAATAAATATAAGGGGACAATGTCACACCAATTGACCTAGTCCCAAACTAAGCTCAAGGTTTGTATTATGGGTACTAGACAACGATATAAATACTTACAAACAGAAATATATATACTTAATTATGTAGAAAACATCCATGACTCAGGAACAAATATTCGCGCTCATCACACTAATATCTGCCCTTACCGGAATTTGAACCCAGGACCGCTAGCTTCGTAGGCAGGGTCACTACCAACTAGGAGAGCGCGTCCTCAAAAATGAATCATGAATGATGATTATTCCGATAATCTAGACTAAATAAATTGATGTAAGCTTGCTAAAGCTACCTACCAGTAGACCGCTACCAGGGTAGTAATCCTCTCAACAACGACGTTCGGACGGACGGACGAGTGAGTGTCCAAGCGGCTTTTTACCCAAACCCCTTTATAAATTATAGTATTAGGTAAATGACTAGAGTTGACAAACGATAAGTTTTAAATCGAAACAGTTCTCACAACCAAATATTTATGAAACAAATAGTATATGAAACGTCGGTTGTAAAATTAACTTGTGACAAACATACACACACACACAAACTGCAGATACTTATTTATTATTTATTTAATCGTGAAGCCAAAGAAAATAATGGAAATCTTAGTACCTTGTCGCAAGGATCTAAGTATGCACCGCATCTCTATAGAAATTAACTGTTACACAACTTATTCTCAACTGATTAATATCTAACGATTGAGTGAAAGGCCAGTCAACGTCTCTATTTCTTACGTAATATGATACTATCTCAACTCAGATGCCAACATACTTAAACTTGAGATTGATGTAAACAGGGGTTATCAATAACTATTGGATTTTGATGGTAAAAGTTTATGATAAAGAAAGATAGATTAGGGAAGGTTAGTTGACGCACTTTTATTAACGGGCCTAAAATAGATCAAAAAGGTTAGTTGCAATTTTTTAATAAATAATAAATATCAGGGGACAATGTCACACCAATTGATCTAGTCCCAAATTAAGCTCAAGGCTTGTATTATGGGTACTAGACAACGATATAAATACTTATATAGAGAAATATATACTTAAATATATAGAAAACATCCATGACTCAGGAACAAATATTCGCGCTCATCACACTAATATCTGACCTTACCGGGATTTGAACCCAGGACCGCTAGCTTCGTAGGCAGGGTCACTACCAACTAGGCCAGCGCGTCGTCGAATTGGAATACATTTACGTATTATTACTTTTGATATTGACATTTATTTGCCCTTCAGACTTAACAAAAGACATCAACGGAACGTAATATACTTAAAATAATTTGCTTAGTTGATAAAAAAGAATGTTATTGAAATACGAGTAAAAGTTGAATGAAATCACATTGTTTTAGTGAGTTTTAATATTTAATAGGCAACTATTTTAAATGAACTGAAACTATGGCTGGCTAGTTGACAATCAACTTTTACGGCAGTGTGTCGAAATTAACCGTATGTTACAGCAAGACGCCAATAGTTTCAGGCCACACATTGCTGTAAAAAGTTGCTCGTCTAAACGGCCTTTCAAAATTTCCTTTTAAAACCACTAAAAATGGGCATTAAAAATTTTAATATTTATGTAATGAAAAATTCAAGCCGCATCTGTGCTATTCATAGGTCTACTGTAAAACAATGACATTGTGGCAGGTGATATACATTACTGTTTTGGACTGTTAAGTGCACACTATGATATTATGAATATGCAGCAATGTATCTCGTGTCATTTGCACTTGTGATCTCTACCTATGAATGTCGAGAATTGCCGACTGTCAAGTACAAAATAATAGTATTGAGGCCACCACTGAACGTTAAACGCCTTATAAATCGGGCAGCTGCAATTCTATTTCTTACCACCCGATAACTAATTCATTTGACTAGAACATAACTCGGTTAACCCATTCTAGTAATTGCGGAATCAATAGTTGCCCCAGAAACCGATTCCGTCAATCCGAGCCCGAGTTAGCCGAGTCTGGAGCTCGGCGAGACTGGAGTTAGCAACTGACACGTATAATGCTTGCATTGAGATGTGTCAATTAGCTCGAATGTACTGGATTTTAGTGTTTTTTTTTTTTGGATGGTTTTCTTAACTTGGATTGACGTTATACCTTGTGACACAATACATAAAAACAATTTTAATTGATAAATAATAAATAATACGAGTAGTGGAAGACTAAAGAAACGATAGATAGTCTGTATGAAAGATAATATGACTATAAAGGGAGTGACTACCGAGATGACGACTAATACTTAACGGTGATAACACCTTAGTTCTGTATCGTTATTGTTATCCTGACTTCTTATTTCTATTTTGATTACATTAGAATTTATGTATATTGTTGACGATTCCAACGTAATTTCTTGTACTTTTGACATAACATGCCATTTGGAAAATAAATATCGTTCATTCATTCATTAAAAAAAAAACAGTTTATTGCAGACAGTGTCCATAATTGGTTAGTAAGTACATTAGGCTTAGAAAACTATATTAGTTGGTAATTATTTATATTAAAATGAACTAAACAAAATTAATTTAAAAATCTGCCACCCTGTGGGACCCCGGGCACATGCATTTATGTGTTTGTACCCAGTGTCGTTATTGAATAGAGAAGTATGGAAAAAAATACATGTTGCGCCAACCCAGTCCAAGAGCCGTCTTTGCTGTGTTGTCTAAATTTTACTGTCCCTAAACAGAATACACGGACCTGTCGTCTCACGTTTTTCCGCCTTGATCGTACCAGGACTAGGCTAGGAAAATCCTTGCCTCTCTACCGTTTGCAGAAGCAATACAATGATCTAGCCAAAGCCCGTTGCATTGACATTTACCTGAATTCGATATCAGTTCTGCGACGTAGACTGCTGAAACCATCGTCACAGCTCGCCCCTGACTCACAGGGTATGTAATCGCTGTTTATATTTTTAGTTAAATTTTAGTTTTGCTCGTTTATTTTTTTTTTGTTTGGAAATTTTAGCTTTTAGTTAATTTGTCTCTAGTATCTGTGCCAATGCTGTTGCACGCCTATAATTGGTGCATAAACGGGAATGTGACTCGTATTTCTACCATTTTATAATCTGTTTATGTTACTGTTGGTGTGTCTATTTAATTAAATAAATAAATAAACCCCAAATAAGTTGGGATAGCGGCAGGAGAATGATAATAAAATTAATAAATATACCAAATAACTAGTCGGGTTGCGGGAAAGAGCGTACTTAGAGTTTTTTTTTAGTTTTATTTCTGCTTTATTTGTGTGTCTTCGTACTCTCCGTCTTGTAATCTTAGTAAATATATATTTCTTTATCGAAGACCGCGGTTTCCTGTTCCAACTCTGTAATCGTTTTTTTTAATTGAGAATCGAGTAAATTATAATGTTTGTTACTATAATTCTAAATGTTTGTTATTGCTTTTATTTGTATGTGTTATACATACATACATACATTAAAGCACACCTGTTTCTCAAAGGGGTAGGCTGAGACCACTTCCTTCCACTTGCTACGATCTTGACAAATTTCGTTCGCTTGTTTCACATTCATACATCGAATCATGCACGCACGTCGTATTTCTCTGATTTGATTCGAAAAACTACGCCTACGGCAGCCCCTTTCGACTCTTGTATGTGTTATGACAGTTGATTTTTAGTCCAGTGCCGTTAATATAAATAAATATCAAAAAATAATAATAAGGAATACAATCACACAGATTGTTCTCGACCTAAAATAAGCTCTTAAATCTGGTACAGTCGAGTTCATAAATTTGTATACGCTTTAGTACCTTATCTATTTAATGTCATGTGCAAAATGCCATATACGAATTATCACAGCGATTAAAGTGACAAGGTACTAAAGTGTATCCATATTCATGAACTCTACTGTACTAGATACGAGGGCTGCACTGAAAGTTTCGGGAATCTAATACTTAGAAACATATTTTTGACACATATCATACCTTTTTATAATCTCTAGAGTTTCATTATTTTAACACACTGTCCACATAGAAAAAAAAAGCGATGGTTTGGTTTCAATTGTTTTCTGAAGTCGTCGAGTCGCTGCTGAAAATGGAATTGTCCCGTGAAAATTTAAGAGCTATGATTTATTACGACTTTAAAAGTGGATTATCACAAAAACAATGTGGAGACCGGATGATTGTTGCTTTTAGTAATGAAGCACCTTCAAAGACGACAATATACAGGTGGTATGCAGAATTTCAACGTGGCCGTCTATCCCTCACGGACGACGTGCGTGAAGGTCGACCAAAATCGGCAGTCACGCAAGAAAACGTCGATGCTGTGCGTCAGCTGATAAAGGAAGACCGAAATGTGTCATATCGGGAGATTCAAGAGTGTTTGGGCATTGGAATGAGTCCGATACAAATCATTTTACAGGAACAATTAGGCGTGCGAAAGTTGTTTTCCCGTTGGATCCCTCACTTATTGTCTGAGGAGCAGAAAACGACTCGTGTCAATTGGTGCCTCAGAACTTTGAATAAATTCAACGGAGGAAGCTCAAATGCAGTTTTTAGCATTGTATCCGGTGACAAGTGTTGGATATATGCATAATTATGATGCCTGAAAATAAAAACCAATCTCGAGTATGGGTCTACGAAGATGAGCTCAAGCCGACAAAAGTTATTCGTTCTCGCAGCACGGCCAAAAAGATGGTGGCTACGTTTGTCTCCAAATCGGGTCACGTGGCTACTATTCCTCTTGAAGATCGTAGAACGGTCAATGCCGATTGTTACACCACTATTTGTTTGCCGAGTATCTTTGCTGAACTCCGAAAAAAAAACCCTAGTCGCCGTATTATCCTTCACCACGACAATGCCAGCCCTCACACCGCTCGGAAAACAACTGAGTACCTGGACGGTGAAAAAGTCGAATTACTGGACCATCCTCCATACAGCCCCGACTTAAGCCCCAATGACTTTTTCACATTCCCCAAAATTAAGGATAAGTTGCGTGGTCAGCGGTTTCAGACGCCGAAAGCAGCAGTGGAGGCTTTTAAAATGGCAATTTTGTCGACCCCTACTTCAGACTTCAATAAGTGCTTTAATGACTGGTTTGATCGCATGGAAAAGTGCATAAAATATAAAGGAGTATACTTTGAAAAACAATAAAAATACTTTTATTCAATTTAACTGCATATTTTTTTCTATTCCCGAAACTTTCAGTTTGACCCTCGTATCGATAAACACACCTACATCGAGTGATTGCGTCGTTGACCTAATCTTACTTGTTACTAATATTATTATACATGCAAAATGGATGTTTGTTTTTCAATCACGCCAAAACGGCTGAACAGATCGAACCTTCGGTAGAACAAGAATACAATGTACCATATGACAACTAGGGTAAATGTGCCCTTGTCCTACCGAAGGTGCGAGATTTCGGTAAAATTTGATACAAAGATTGATTATTATCTGGAATAGCACAAATACTTCTTTTTAACCCGGGGAAAAATACGGTTAACATGGGAAAAATTACGAATTCTACGCGGACGTAGTAGCTATCAGAAACTAGTAAATAAATAATTACGTGTTCGAAGCTGGACTAAACTTGAGACAGACACAGTTTCAGGTATTTGTGATTAGCCCGTTCTGTAACAGGGTAGTGAACTAATGAGTAAGGGGTCGCGTATGATTCCCATTTGCATTTCAAACTCGCGGTGAGACTGTAAACTAAGGCCGCTGCGGGCTATTTGGGTCCGTAGCATAATATCGAAAATCAAATTTCATAAGTACGAAATTCCTAAATACAAAACTTCGAATATCAAAATGTATAATGTACGAAATTCCTAAAGATGCATGTCCAATGTTTAATTAGCCTGTTTTAGAATGTCTAAAGTACAATTAAATACCACTAGTGCACGAAAAAACTAACGACATTTTACCTACTCCCAGTTGACCTAAGTTTAAAATGTATAAAGTGCGAAATTTCTAACGACATTTTAACTTTCGACGGTATGCTACGTTCATCAGGGGTGCAGTTTTTAGCATTAAATGTATTGATTTTCGAAGAATTGTCACTAAGATTTTTGTACGTAGTGATTTTGAGCACTAGAAATATTGAGTTTCAAGTTTTGTCATTAGGCATTTTGTACAAAGGAATATTGATTTTCGAAAATGAGGTCATTCGATTAAAAGTGCATTAGGACATGCATCTTTAGGAATTTCATACATTAGACATTTTGATATTCGAAGTTTTGTGTTAGGAATTTCGTACTTATGAAATTTGATTTTCGATATTATGCTACGGACCCGGCTATTTCATCCCTTCACTATCATAACCTCGTATCAGGGTAGTGATTCTCTGAACAACGACGGTCGGACGGACGGACGAGCGAATGTCCAAGCGGCGAGTTTAAGTAGTCCCGTCAGCGCAAACAAAACATATTTTAGCGCGTATTTGGATCGAACGTATTAGGCTGCTTAATTGAAAATGCCCGCGCTAAAGAGTGTTTAGTTCGCTCTGACGAGACTACCTAAACTCGCCGCTGCAATTTCACTCGTTCGTCCACCAGTCCATTGTTTTTGAGAGAATAACACCCCTGATCGAATAGTTAGATAGGAAAAGCACTCATATTCCCTAAAAAATAAAGAGCACTTTCCTATCTATACGATCAGATTCGAGGTTGAAAAATTACAGGGGACGTATTGTCCTGGCGAAAATACTGCCCTGAGCATTTCAAATTCAATAACCAAAGCAGTTTTAATTATTTGCTGCTAGTAATAAGGTTGATATTGCTACAGGAGTTTTATCTAAGATACTACCTATTGGTTTGCACATTAATTAGCTTTAGTCACAGGGAAGAAGTTAGGCGAGCTTTTAATCTTATTACTGTCGGAAGCGCTTGTAAATTCATTGCATGTTACTGAAATTTATAAAAGTCGTAATATTGATAAGTTATCGAATTGATAATTAAATTGATATTCAACCAAAATAATGTAGGTATATTTGTGAAATAAATGGTAAAAAGACACGGTCAATACGTGGTTTGTTTCTTGATTTAGAACTAAAAAAACGATAACGACACAAAAAAAATCTTGACAGACTATGAAAGTGGAAGGTTTCATAATTGATTTTTTTTTGTAGTTGTCTGAGAATTACTGATTTAAGTTAACATGTAAATAATGTCAAAAATCGTTAGACTAGTATGCTATGTTTAAAGTCGATTGATTTTAGGAAAAACTTCTGTACATTTCACTACAATATCGAAGAAAACCATTGAACACGTCTCAGTAAGGCATTTCATTGACGGGTGTCCCTCAGAATCTCTAACAACGTTTTGTCCTAATACACCGTTTGTCCGAATTTTCATTTGCCCTAAACTGGTTTTCAGGTGAGTCAGGCAACTTATTAAGTTTTCTAATTATATCTGCAGGTTAGGGTTGTATTATAACAATACTAAAAAGCTTTAAACTTTATGCATTACGACGAATGACGATTAGGAATCCATAGGGAAACCCATTGACGCGTCTTAGTTTTTTTTTATAATAAGCCTCTTCTACAAGATTATGCACAAAAGTCAGAATAGACCAAGACAACGTATTTCTTTTAAGCACTTAAGATTCAAGAAGAGATTTGAGCTAGTCGATCTGGAAATCCTGTCAGTATGATTTCGATTACCACAGCTTATATCAATCGCAGTGTTACCATAAATGAAATATGCATGGCACTGGCACAATTTAAGCAGCGCCGAGATTGTCGGTTACGTGCTGGGTAAGATATGCACCAGCAGGTGGGTTCGCTTAATCCAATCTTCCTTTGAAGACGCTGAATATAATATTGCTGTCGACTTGCGAAAATTGCTATCTACGAGTATAAAATGAATATTGTCAAGATTTTTGTAAATGGAGCAGTCAGAAGGTTTTGATGGATTAATGGTTTGATGAAGAGTTTTGTTTCATACTAGTTATTTGACGAACAGGCTAAATAAAACTAATCTTCAAATTTAATTTTAATTAAGTTTTCTTACTACCCTTATTTAGTCTCTAAGTTACTAAAAGATACATAGTATGAATAAATAACCTCGAATGAACAGTATAGCCACGTTAGAAAAGTTCCGTTAATTTTGGACCTTAAGAGCGTTGAAATAGACTCGAAAAGTGACGATCTATTTTTCATTTTTGCCCATGTTAAAACAAACACATTTGAAAAATAAAAAACCCATACATTTAGGCAGATATTTGTATGTGAGCACGAATATTTTCTCCCTGAGTCATGGATGTTTTATATATATTTAAGTATATATTTCTCTATATAAGTATTTATATCGTTGTCTGCTTAGTTTGGGACTGGGTCAATTAGTGTGACATTGTCCCATGGTATTTATATCTAATTTCATTCCCCCTTAGGTTTAGCAACGTGCTTACAACCTACGATTGCGAGTGTTTAACCCACATACGACTTAGTTGTCTTCTTCATGCCTTTTTGAGAAAACAGCTTTGCGGGTGGTAGGACCTTGTGCAGGGTCCGTCCGGATCGCTACCACCATCTTATCCATTAACCTACCGCCAAATAGCAGTGTTCGCATTGTTGTGTTCCGGTTTGGGGATAAGACAGCCGGTGAAATGATTAGCATAGAGGCATTCCATCTTAGTCCTCAGGGTTGGCAACGCATTTGCAGTCTTAGGATAGCATTGCAGTCTTGTGAATGCGAATGTCTATGGGTCACAATTTCCACTTACCATCAGGTGGCCTGTGTGCTTTTTCTCCAGGTGGCGAGGGCCAAGAGCACGGGCCTGTGTTCCTGATGGAGCCGCCAGCGCGCCTGGTGTTCGCCAACAGCACCGGGGCGCAGGTGTCTTGCGCAGCCCATGGCTTCCCACCACCGCAGCTGGCGTGGCAACTGCCTGACGGGACGCCTCTGGATGACGTCCCTGGACTCAGGTGAGTTCCATCGAGGAAAAATAATAGTTTTCAAACTAATTGGACTTCACTTGCATATTTGTATGCTAAGCAATTATATATGCCAAGTAGAAAGAGGTAATAAATAATTATGAAACTGGACATAGTTGCCAGATCTGTCCCGATTTATTTACCCAGAGGATTACTTAGAGCAATTTCTGTTGTGGAAAAACTAGATCTCTTAGTAAGTCGACAGTATAGGTTTTTGTTTCAAGGTACCTATGATATACTCGTAAGCTTAGATCTCTGAAAATTATGCCAATTTTAAATTTTATAAGAAAAAGTAGTAGTATCTGCTTAATACGAATAAATAATAGGCAGGTCACCTTGAACAGTAGTACAATAATTATTCCAAAGAAAAATTACTTGAAATATAATTATATTGGTGTAACCAATTTTAAACACGTTCGCTGCTGAGTCAACCTTTTTTTAAAAATACTTGATATTCAAAGCAGATAAAGGGCATTGGGTAAATTTGTTTGAAGAATATTGCCGTTTTTTTTAGCGGCCACGGCTGATTTTACATAGTTATTTAGAGGACCGCGAAACACACATAGATATATGTAGTTAATAGCGTTTAATAATATCAGAGCCGAGATATTCAAGATTTAAGTATTCAGTTTTTGGTATTAAAAGTAAGCCTAGGTAAGAATATTAAATATCTCGACTCCGATGCACTAAGAGTATTTTACATTACATAACAAAACATGTTTATTTTGAATTATTCTATCATAATTTACCACTTTTCTAATGGCCGTTCACCTTGAAAATGTATGATTTTTACAAACGACAACACTTTTACCCAAACCCCTTTGTGATTCAACATAACTTCAATAGATACTTATATCTATTCCACTAGATATGAAAATACAGAAACCCAATGTTTTCTTACGCAGATCAATTTACTCAAAAAACAAAGATATTCTTTGCTTCCGCGAAAACAACCGCGCATCATGAATAACTTATTCAAAAATTCCAATTGACATTCCTTACGCTTTGGAAGCGCGTCATACATTTATAAATGTTTGGGCGCAGGTGCTGATGCCCTTTATTAGAGGGAGGAACGTGCCTACTGGCTGACATACTGGCATCGATGCCGATATAGAGTGTAAAGTTGGTTTTTGATGGTAATTTGGAGATTTTTTTAAAGGAGCATGTTGACGGACAAAACAAATTTTTATAGTGAGGTCAATTTTTATTTAGTGGAGGTGGGAAGTTAAAAAAGTTGTGGTTGGATTTGAGTAGTGTTTACAGGTTTGATTCTTTAAGGCAAAAGTCATTAATGTTCTATTTCGATATCGTGTATTTATTTATATGTAAGTATATGTATGTATATATATATATATATATGACGGGGGTTCGTCAGGAAAATCTGCCGGGCTGGGTTTATCCATGATGGTTGAATCAAAATAAAACTTGAGTTCAATTAAGTTGGTTGTATTGATCACAATCACAAAACTAATTTTAACGAAAGTCTTAACTAGCGTCCGATGCAACCGGATTACAATTCCAAGAAAATAAGCCTTCAGGTATAACCCTTCAGGAAACGTGGCGTTTTCAGTACGAGGCTGAGGTTAACTAACGTCTACTCGCAACCGAGGTTCAAAATTGAATTCCAATATTGCCAATCCGTTGACGATAATAATTCTCAAGAAAAATCAAAGCGGAAGGCACTTGACCAACTTAACAAACTGACAAGTGACAGTCTACCAACCTAATAACAATTATTGCCAGCCTCGCACAGACTACGCCCAAGTTACCCACTTGACGTTTCCCTAGTTCACGAATCGATCACTTAGCGCTAGTGGTGCAGTGGCGCAGTAGCGCCGCCGCGCCGCGCGAGAATAGTTCCGCTAACAGTCACTAAAGGCGCTAGTGTTCCGACGCGACGACACGGCCATCATGACTTTTCACACGTCCTCGTGTGGGCCATCTGGAAAAGTGGAGAAAGCATGTGCACAGAAGATATTCTTTTGCTCGGCTTACCTGACCAACAATATGGCCAGGAAAAATAAAAATGAAGTCACCAAAGACAGTATTTTAATTCCAATTAAAATTAGCATGAAACAGTTACAGAAACAAGGTCTTACTAAATTGCTCGTTTAGTCCATAATGCTCACAATGACTTCCATACAGTCATTACACAGTACTCTAGATGCTACACCTAGCATCAGAGTCACATAAACCACCTCCAGCCAGTGGTAATCACACAACTGCCTCTATCCGGCAATGGCTCACCTCCATCCGGCGGCCACACACATCGTCACCTCCCTCCGGCAACGTCAGACATCTCCATCCGATGTCAATCACACAAGCCAAACGCACGCCACCACATGTGGCCGCACGGCAACGGAAAATCTATGCCCGTAATTTTACGCCTACGTCTACGCTTGGCAGGTGTTACAAAAACGAGCATTATGAATTGAACGATCGGTACACAATGAAATAATTACAAAAAAAAAACATCAGTCTTTAGGACTTAACACACATTCAGTCAGTCATATCGTCATTAATCTCTTCGACGGTATCAGGCATTTTCCTGAGTGTCATGGGCATATTTGTAGGTTCTTTTAGATGTCAAAGACTTCAAAACGTACCTATCTCCTTCCAGAACTTCTATGACTCTAAAAGGGCCTTTATATTTGGGGTCTAACTTCGTCTGGTTACGCTCCTCATTCTGTAGCAAGACAAAATCTCCTACGACAAACGGTTGCAATTTGGCTTTTGTGCTATCAAAACGAGACTTATCATACTTAGCACTCTTCTCTATATTTGAAACTGCTTGGGATCGAACCTGTTCGAGATCAACTACTGGTTCGTCGTCTTGAGCACACATTACATTCAAGGGCCTAGCTATCCTACCAATAAGTAACTCTAAAGGACTACTCTTAGTCACACGATGTTGGGTGCAATTCAAGGCAAGTTGGACTTCGGGCAAGGCGTCTTGCCAGGAACGATTAGAGGCTTCTACTGCAGTCAACATGTCTTTAAGCGTGGACATAACTCGTTCCACCTGTCCGTTGGCACGCGAGCTACCTGTGGCGATCAGATGTAACTGAATATATTTAGACTCACAATATTCCTTAAAGTCTTTGCTCGCAAAACAACGACCTTGATCGGCGATGAGTCGCTTAGGAGGTCCAAAATACGATACGGCAGTAGCCAGAGACTGTATACTACTGGCAGAGTCTATATGCAAGGTATGGTATAGTAATACATACTTCGTGAAAGCGTCGATAAGCACGAACACGTACTCCTTCTTATCGTTCTTGCCACTGAGTTTACCGGTCGCGTCTACGTGGACCGTGTGCCAAGGGATTGCCACTTTTGGGATGGGATGCATTACAGCTTGAACGCAATTTTCTACGAACTTACGCACATATTTCGACATATTTTCGAACCAATACATTTCGTAGATTTTCTCTAAAGTCTTCTCCCAACCCAAATGCATCAATCCCTCATGCACATTACCTATTATTGACCATCTAAGGGACCGTGGTACGATAGGCAAACAACGTGTCTTACCATGGCGTTGAACCTTACGATGCAAAACTCCTGCACGCAGCTCATAAGTTTTCGCAACATCATTTGGGAGTTTATTATCGTTAAACTCTGCTACCAGCTGGGTAATCTCACCATCGCGCTGCTGCTCAGCTAACAGCCAGTTGTCAGGCAGGTCAGTGAAATTGATTTCTTTTGACTCAACCGTTTCTGAAAATTTACTAACCTCGTTTTCAGGTTGTGGATTTCTCGAAAAGAAATCAGCATGGGCCATACGTTTCCCATCACGATGAGCAATCTCAAAGTCGAAGCTTTGCAGAAAAGCCCACCATCGATGGACACGTGGTGTCAGGTCTAGCTTTTTGCGTGTTGACTGAAGGGAATTGCAATCAGTTATGACGGTAAACTTACGACCGTGCAAATAATGCCTGAAGTGCTTAACTGCGCTAACCACTGCCAAAGTCTCCAACTCATAAGAGTGGTACTTCGACTCGGCAGAGGTTGTGCGCTTGCTAAAGTAAGCGATGGGGTGACACTTTCCGTTTACCTCTTGTATGAGGACTGCACCATACCCAACAGCACTCGCATCGGTGTGAAGCTCCGTCGGCAAGTCTGGGTCGTAAATCCTGAGAACTGGTTCCTGCGTTAACGAGGTTATTACCTGTTGCCGAACACTCTCATGCTCAGCCTTCCAGTCCAGTTGACCTGGGAGAACTTTGGCACAAATTGTCGAAAATACGACGCCAGTCCAATAAACTGTCGCAACTGTGTTACCGTAGAAGGTGGTGGAAGAACTGTCAGGGCTTCAATCTTTCGTGGATTGGGACGGATTTGACCGTTGCTAACTTCAAACCCTAAGTACTCTACCTTCTGCTTAAGAAACATGCACTTTTTGACGTTCAGCGAAAATCCTTTATCAGTGAGTACCTTCAAAACAGTTTGGAGTCGCCCGATAGCCTCAGAGAGCGTGCTAGCAACGATGAGAACATCATCCATGTACACCACGACATAGGTGTTCACCAGATCACCAAGAGCCTTCATTATCGCGCGCTGAAATACGGACGGTGCATTCCGGAGCCCGAAGGGCATTGTTAAGTATTCAAAATGGCCGTCCGGGGTTACAAAAGCGGTTCGTTCTATAGACTCGGGCTCTACAGGGATCTGATGAAAACCGGATGCCATATCAAGTATACTAAAATAATGACCATTATGCAACCTGGCTATCTGATCGGATATAAGTGGTAACGGAAATCTATCAGGGACAGTGTTGTCATTAAGCTCCCTATAATCCACTACCATCCTATCAGAACCGTTTTTTTTCTTCACTAAGAGAATGGGGCTAGCGAATGGAGACGTACTAGGCCGGATAACGTTTGCGTCAAGTAACTCGTTAACCCTATCTCGTACCACCTGACGTTCTTGGGGGCTAAGTCTGTAGGGACGACGATTCACGGTCTTGTGAGGATCTTTCAAGCGTATTTGCATAGGATCAGTATCAGCTGGAGAGGTTGGAATGCTATCAGTAAAAGAATTCTCAAAGGGTCTCAAAGCGTCAATCAGTTTAGGCCTGTCTTGTGTCGGGATGTCAGTATCAATGCTCTCAAAGTCAATAACAGTTCGTTGTTTGTCAACGTCACACAATTCAACAACAGGATTTCTCTTGAAAGTTAGTAAATCCGAACTCATGTGAACCGATAATCCCTGTGACAATATGTCACGTCCAATCATTATACTATGATTTAAACAATAGTCAGGTAAGACATGGAATAAGACTTCTACAAAAATATCATCAATATCAACCACTGCCAGAACCTGTGAAGTCGAAATTACCGAAGTTTGACCAATACCAGTCATGATTACTTTACAGTAGCGAAGCGTCCATACAACCCGATTCCCAGCGGCTTCCCTAAAAAATCCTATAACAAAACGCACTAACGCCGCAAATTTATTTATTTACCAAGCCGAACTCTATCACTCGCTCGCACCCATTTACTAACCTATATTACTAGAAAGAAACAAGAACAATATTTTCGTATGCACGCACACACGCTCAGTTACATTTACCTACGCGCGCTCGAACTTACACCCACAATTTTATTAAAACCGCCATACATGCCGGTGACTCAGCTCCGGACTTGCACTAACACATTTAAACATTTTCCTAGCGCTTCCAACTCGCACACAGACACAGCGGCACGTGAGACGTAATGAAAATTAGAGCGAGAAACCTCGCCACGGTCCGAGGTGACAAACCGGCTTATTTTATCGAATTTTAAGCTTTAAGTGCATGAATTATCTTTCTTTTCCCAAAGACGCTGTCGCCGTCGCAAACGACCTTCGACCTTTAGTAATAATAATTTGCCAGTTTGGCGCCATTACTTTCGCTTCGCGGCGCGCAAAGATGCACGGTGTTTCCATTAAAGTTTTTTTTGTTATTTATTATAATTGCCTAGTGTTTTGTTTTATGAAACTCAGTGAAATTTAGCTCGCTAAGCGTTCTGTGATTGTTGTTTATTGTTATTATAGTGTTTGGCAACTAGGTATCTGGCGTTTCTTGGCGACGACGGAGGTTTGTTTCAATTCCGCTTTTAATACGTTAGGTACCCTTAGGTTTTGCTTAAATCTATTTATTCAGGTTATATTCGTGGTTTGGTTTTTAAATATTGTCGTCTGTCTGTACTCAAAGTACAAATGGCTGCATTGGTTCAAATTGAGTGTTGTCTTACAAATTAGGTACTTACTTACTTAATGAACTAACATGTTTTTCAAACTTATCCTTTGAAAATAAAAAACATGTCATTAAGTTAGGACGCGCTCACCCAGATATAAAAATTGATTATAAGCGTAGAGTAGAGATACACCTTTTTTTGCTCCGGCTTGCCTATTTATTTACGTGACGCTTCGCCACTGTTACTTTATAATTTAATCTTTTACCACTAAACTTCGACAAAACAGATTCCTTAGCAAGCGAGCACTCAGCTCCAGAATCGTAATGAAATGAGAATTGCTCACCAGAGTGTCGAAGCGTGCCGCATGGTGCAGCGACGGTGCAGACGTCGACCCTCTTCTCGATGGCTTGACCAGCTCCGCTTGATCCCTGCTTGGCTTTCTTCGGACACGACGAAGCGTAGTGGCCCAGTCCCTGACAGTTAAAGCAGGTAACAGATGGCTTCCCGTTAGAAGACTTCTTGAAGCTGGTATCGTTGTGATGAGAGCTGGGGCGATCCTCTTGAGTTTTCGTATTGGAGGTCTTCTTAAGATGGCAATTAATAGACTTGTGACCAAGCCTTCCGCAGTTGAAGCACTTTACGGTGGTGCTCGGTCCAGGCCGGTTACGTTTAGCATCATGACCTGTAGAATCTTCACTGGATGGTGCCTTACGTTTCACAAAAGACACGGCTTTAAGCTCTTGCTGCAATTGGTTGCGGTCCTTAATGTCGGTTGTAAAAGCTAACCTCTGAACACGTGGCTCGTACTGCGCAATATGAGCTAGCACAGTCGCAATAGCAATCTTCTCCGTCGACAGCCCGTTCCATCTTGACATGATTGAGGTCATAAGTGAGGCAGCATAAGCGGCGAGGCATTCACTTTCTTTTGGCTTACTGCCATTCAAATTAATTAAAAAAGATGCCGCTGTTTCCGCGCAGTCATACCTGGCTATGAAGAGATCCTTAAAGTTGCTCCACGTCATGCCAGGGTAGGATATGGTTGACAGCCATGTGGACGCGTTCCCTTTCAAGGCTCGACTTAAGGCAATCATTAATGGTGCGCCATCTTGATGTTGATCACTGATGCACATGTCGGCAGTCGCCACCCAAGCACGTGCGTCAATATCTTTCTTGCTGGGATCGAAATCCGGTAATCGTATTTCACTTGAAGTCGCAGGTGTTTTCATTGCCCGAACAAGCTCCAATAAGTTACGATTTTGTTGTTCAAGTAACATCCGCCATTTTAACTCACTCGCACCTTCCGAAAAATCACGTTGTGCGACGCGGGGAGATCCCACTTCTGATGACGGGGGTTCGTCAGGAAAATCTGCCGGGCTGGGTTTATCCATGATGGTTGAATCAAAATAAAACTTGAGTTCAATTAAGTTGGTTGTATTGATCACAATCACAAAACTAATTTTAACGAAAGTCTTAACTAGCGTCCGATGCAACCGGATTACAATTCCAAGAAAATAAGCCTTCAGGTATAACCCTTCAGGAAACGTGGCGTTTTCAGTACGAGGCTGAGGTTAACTAACGTCTACTCGCAACCGAGGTTCAAAATTGAATTCCAATATTGCCAATCCGTTGACGATAATAATTCTCAAGAAAAATCAAAGCGGAAGGCACTTGACCAACTTAACAAACTGACAAGTGACAGTCTACCAACCTAATAACAATTATTGCCAGCCTCGCACAGACTACGCCCAAGTTACCCACTTGACGTTTCCCTAGTTCACGAATCGATCACTTAGCGCTAGTGGTGCAGTGGCGCAGTAGCGCCGCCGCGCCGCGCGAGAATAGTTCCGCTAACAGTCACTAAAGGCGCTAGTGTTCCGACGCGACGACATATATATATATTTGTGTATGTGATGTTTATTTATATGTATGTTTTATGGATATTTAGCTGTAGAAATAATAAGTTTCTTTACTTTTGTGCACATCCTTGTAATCTTTGTCTATCCTCGTACAGTTTCCTCAATCATGGTCAGGTTAACTGGAAGAGATCCCTTTAAGGGATAAGTTCGCCTTTGTCCATGTTAATTTTAAGTTTATGTACGAATTGTAATTGTTTTTTTATTTTTATTGTGCAATAAAGAGTTTGCATACATTCATACATATTTTTTTGTCAGCATTACGGCCTGAAAACTGAAGAATGGCTTTTAATCCGACTGAACGACTATCGTGAAAGGGTTCTGTTTTTATTCCAGTTCTCAGCAGTAAATCAATATTGCTTGTGACACGTTATCGTATCGTTAACGTTGCGATGGCCTTTATTTACTTGACAGTAATTGTGGCCGAGTTAATAACAATACCAAAAACATGTTAAAAGCAATATTGTTTTACCCAGTAGAATGTCCCCTGATCAGCTGTCAACTGTGCTATTAAATTAAATTTCTTGGCAAAGAGCTACTTTTCTGTTTTATATCTTTTTGTGCGCTCAGAGGGAACCTGTCACACATCAACAATTTTATGACGTGTGAAACTTCCGCAATGCGTACAAGGCTTGAGTGGGGCATATTTCACAGATTTTCACATATTCCTAGTCTAGTACTTAGCCTCTCTTCAAAACGTAGAGATGTTTTTTATTTTCTTTATTGTGTAATCATCCATAGGGCTACTATTTACACATTGTCTGTTCCACTATTGTCATCGTATTTTTAGGGTTTTGTACCTTAAAAGGAAAAAACGGAACCTTGTATCGGGTTGAAATTAAAACCACTACTGAAAGTTACAGTGAAGTTGTGAAAAAAGCAAACTTTGAAGTCAACGTGAAAAAAGATATTTTAAAGTAATCAACAGTTTATTATGCTGACAATATTTATTAAAAAAACCTCCATTGTAACATATATTAAAATTGTTACATCGCAAAACTTACTTACCTTCTATTTTGTCTATACACATGTAAAAACCGGACAAGTGTGAGTCGGGTTCCGTACCGCCACACAGTAGAGTAGGTATTATAAGTGCAAAATGTGGTTACAAAATTATTAACAAGTTTATGGAGTTGTTAGTAATTCTGTAGCTCTGCCTACCCCACTCTGGGAATAAAGGCGTGAGCTTATGTCATTGTATGTATGTGTAGTATTTTTTATTGAAATCGTACATTTTTCCTAACCTAACCTAATGAATTCTACGCAATACTTTTAAAAAATCCTGTTTTTTTCAGTTTTTGTAAAAAAGACCATTAGGTATTATGATACATTAGGCTTATTAAATTTAGGCGTTCTGATACGTAACCACAGCATGGGCATATTAATAGTCCCGTTGGGCTCCATTTGGAAACGGAACCCTTATAAGCCATATGGTTTAGGCCTAGTAGATTAGAGCCCCTGTCAAGTAATAAGAGCTAGGTATCGTAAATTATATTAACATGTCAAAAGCAATTAGATTTCATTTAACTAGAATGGAGCCCCAGTTTTTAAAGTAAACATCTGCTTATACATTCCATCTTCACATCCAACCCAAGACATGCCTAAAGATGGTGAACTTACAAATTGTAAAAAGTTACCCTCCCAGCACTGGCCGTCTAACGAGCGCATAGAATATGGATCAGCTGTTTTGAATAGCCGGCGTATTGGAAGCTGCGTAATTATGAGAAACCTCTCTCTTGCTCTTGAGTTATGGTAGAATCACATGAAAAAGATAGAAGAAATTGAGGTTTGATTTTCGTTGCGTTGGATTTTTGCTACGTTAGCTTCTGTTTAAAACAACCCATGTCAGTAAAGTTTGAAGAGGAATAATGAGACGTAAGAAGACATGGATGGAATGTGTGAATAGTGATATGAATAACATGACAGTGAAATACTGACATGACGACTGACAGGAATTTTTGGAAGAATAAGACGCTGCACCGACCACGAATGATTGGAATAAGGGGAAAATGATGATAATAATGACGTAAGTTTAAAAAATAAAACAGATATTATATTTGACGATGACGATGACGATAATGATAATGACGATGATGATGATGATGATGATGATGATTATGATGAAGGTGATGATGATGATAATGGTGATGATGATGGTGATGATGATGACAATGACGATGATGAAAGTGATGATAATGAACAATGACGATGACGTTGATGATGATGATGATGATGATGATGATGATGATAATGATGACGACTATGACGACAACGACGACGACGTCGGTGACGATGACGAGCCTAATTGGTAGTCTACGAAACTATCTATCCCGTGTTCGATTCCTGGTAATGCCAAGTATATTTTATGATTTGAAAAAATTACCTTCTGCTGGAGCTTCTTGCGGCGCTTCTTCTCCGCAACGATGGTCTTGTCCGAAGCGCTACTAGATTCTCTCTTCATATTACCGACGTGTAAAAGAGCCCTCATGTGGCCATTTTACTAAATAAATATTATGTATTTTAAATTTTGAATTTTAAAAGAAGAAGAAATTGTAATAATTTACAATATAATAATACTTTACGTAAAAAGTACTAACAAATCAATAAATATTCATTACATGCATGTATACGAACATAAATACAAATACACACGATTCCAAATGCGATACTGTACTTACTCAGTTGTATGACGTCCATGCTCCGGTTCGGCCAGTCAAAATTAAGCATCTTCCTGCTCCTTGGCTTACTGATGAAATAAGATCCCTGATTCACAAAAAGAATGTTGCAAAATGTAGATACAAAGTTGACTCATCAGTCGAAAATAAACTTAAATACCACACATTGCGCAACCGATGTGGCACAATATGTCGGGATGCACAAAGTCGTCATATACATAAATCCGTAGAAAATGGTGATCCGGCTAAAGTATGGAAGTTTCTTAAATCAATAGGAGTTGGAAAATCTCAAGTAAATTCTAGTAGCAACGATATTGACATCGATCAGCTGAATCAGCATTTCTCTTCTTCTACCTTATTTAATGGTCCGGCTAAAGCCGATACGCTTAAATGTCTTTCTAACATCTCAACTCCTGATACTTCAACTTTTTCCTTCTCTCAATTCACTGACAGTGATGTTAAGAAGAGCGTACTATCCATCAGTTCCAATGCTGTTGGTGTTGATAGCATTAGTCGTAACATGATCCTTCCCTTGCTCGACCTTCTCGTTCCTATCATCTCTAGTATCCTTAATAGGTCTATTATGACCAATGAATTTCCTTCGTCATGGAAGGATGCTGAAGTTGTCCCTCTCCCCAAAAAATCAAATCCCGCTTCTTTTTCTGACTATCGTCCCATATCCATTCTTCCTTTCCTATCCAAGATCTTGGAGCGCCTTGTTCATCAGCAATTGTCTTCCTACTTAAACAGGTATGACCTCTTCAACTCCTTTCAGTCCGGTTTCCGTCCAGGTCATAGCACGGCTACTGCTCTTGTCAAAATCACGGACGACATTCGCGCTGGCATGGATAACAGAAAACTGACGGTTTTGACGCTGTTGGACTTTAGCAATGCTTTTAGTACCGTTGATTTTGACATAATGCTTGCAATTTTACGCTCCCTTAACATATCTCCTGCAGTAATTGAATGGTTTCATAGCTACTTAATCGGTCGTCGGCAGCGAATTAAGGTGGGTGATTCCCGATCTTCATGGTGCAGCACGCTAGCCGGCGTTCCGCAGGGTGGCGTGCTGTCTCCGCTTCTTTTTTCTATTTTTATTCATTCTATTACGCAAAACCTTCTCTCTTCTTATCACCTTTATGCTGACGACCTTCAAATTTATTCCCAGGGTACGCTTGACGATCTTTCTTCGGTAGTTGACGCTGCCAATGAAGATTTAAAGCGTATATTACATTGGTGTAATGGGCTAAAAGTAAACCCTACTAAAACTCAAGTAATCGTCATAGGCAGCTCCAAACTTAAATATTTCTAGAGTCAAGTTTGAAAATCTTCCCCCAGTTTATTTCGACGGTGCTCTTATTCCTTACTCTCTACAGGTTAAGAATCTCGGTGTCATTATGGACTGCTCTTTGTCATGGGCACCTCAAGTAAGTGAGACTAGCAGGAAGATGTTCGCAGCTGTAGGATCTCTAAGACGACTTCAAAACTTTCTGCCTCTTTCTACTAAAATTGCGCTTGCTCAAACTTTACTCCTTCCTATTTAAGATTATGCTGACGTGTGCTATTTGGATCTTACTGAGGAGCAACTAAATAAGCTTGAGCGTATTCAAAATTTGTGCATACGGTTCATATTTGGGTTACGCAAGTATGACCACGTCTCCATTTTTCGCAATCAGCTCAAGTGGCTCCCAATCCGTGCTCGTCGTAACTTTCGTATTTTAAGTCTCCTCTTCAGCATACTTTTCAACCCTGCAACCCCGTGTTACCTTAAGGAGCGTTTCAATTATTTTAATTCAGTTAGAGCTTCCTAAAACCATCTTTTGTCAGTCCCCTTTTCTTCCTCTAAGTTTTACTCCAATTCCTACACAATCCAGGCAATAAGGCTATGGAACGCTTTGCCTACAGAAGTAAGGCGTGCTCAGTCTATTTTTATTTTTAAAAACAAGTTAAAGGAATACTATCTATCGCTTCCGTAGTTTTTCTATGATTGCCTTTACTTTTATTTTTACCATGCTACGACCTCGTGTATTATCTTTGTTTGGCTGTTTTCTAGAATTTATGTATATATATTTTATATTTGTATAATAGTATGTATTTAGCGTGTATTTAGTATGTATTTATTAACTAATTTACTTTGTTTATGTGTATATTTATATGTACTTAGTTTATATTTGTGTAAGTAATTTTTACAATATCAGAAGTGTTTCTTGTAGTTTAGTTTGAGTTCTGTATATTTTAGTTTACACCGCCTGCCATGTATTTTTGTTTTTATTATTTCTCTGTCCAAGGTTGTCTGGAAGAGATCGCTATTTAGCGGTAAGACCGCCTGTTGTATACCTATAGTTAAAATGTACTGTTCCGTGTTTTGTTTTCTTTTGGTGTTCAATAAAGAGTATTTGTATTGTATTGTATTGTATTTTTTTTGATATTTACCCCAAATTGAAACCCAATTCACGCGCATGATCATTCGTCTGCGCAGCATCGATCGCAGACTATTTTAATCACGCCGTTGCTTTTCACAACTGCGGCAACACAATTTGTAGGCACGAGAACCAAAGTATTTTTATTTTATCTCCAAATGACTTATAAGTCAGGGCCCTTTTATACCAGTATTAAAGAACTAGTTTTGTATACTAGTAGATTGATTTAAAATGTTTAGTATTAGGCATACAACTTCCTCTATGACTATATTATCATCTACACCCTTCACTTATATTATAAAGAGGAAAAATTTGATTGTTTGTTTGATTGAATTGCCCACCCAACCCATAACCCAACCCATAACCCATTTGAAAAATTCTGTAACTATTAGAATCCTACTTTATCCCTGATGACGTTTTTTTTTCTGTGCGGAGGAAGTCGCAGGCAACAGCTAGATAATAAATAAAGAGGTAACGACGTAGATAATCCATAGATACTGCATACCATAGTTAATATTTTGTAACTCTGTTTGTTTGTTAAACTTTTACAGCTAAATCACCAAACTATTTTGTTTTTTTTTTAAAGGAAGCTTTTGCCCCGAAATAAGACACAGGTACTTTTTTTACCCCGGAAAAATGGTTTCTTCCCAAGGACAAAGCGATAAAGAGCTTGTACGTAAGCAGAGTCGCGTGCAACAACTACTTTAGTATATGAGTGTAGAAGGTTTAAACGCCTATATGCGTCATTGGGAGAACACACAGTCACGTAAACTATTAACATGACTAAGTTTTCACAGATGATTATGTAGATAGTAAATCTACCCTCGACCTCGTCGTCACTTAACTTCAGGTGAGAATGAGGCCAAAAGCAAACTCAGATTGATAAAAAAAAACTAAGCTTTATTATTCAGATACTTAATGAATTTTCTGTAAATAAGGCTTTTTAGAATAATATTTAAGTAATATAACAATACTAAAAAATAAACATGATAAAAAACCGAACCTACGAGTGCCGCCGGCAGTGGGGCAGGACTCAAGCTACCGGTGGTTAGGGCTGCAGACACAGAAACCTTCTTACAATGCGTGCCATGTCAAGGAGCCTTCAGTATCTGGCCTTTGATACAGTCATCTCGCGAGGGTCTCTTGAGGTATTAGTCGAGACTTTGCTGTAAGACCGTTTGCCGAAACAACTATCGGGACAAAGATCGTCGAGTCAACATCCCACATTATTATTATTGTTTATTTAAGTGCCTATAATGTCCCACTGCTGGGCAAAAGCCACCCTCCCTTCTTTCCACGTAGCCCTATCTTAGCCCTGTCTTGATTGAATGCATCAATCTCATCTTACCCACGTCGTCTTAAAACTACTTAAGTTTTACCTTTGTTGTTTTTATATCTCAAAAGCCTACAACGCTGTTGCACGTGTCAAAGTCCTTCGAGGCAACATTGCGAGGCAGACACCTTATTTCTGTAACGCTCGTCGGCTGATTCCCCGCGCGTGCTCGGCCTACCGAAATCGGCTTTTTACCAAACACATCAAGAATTCACTTGGAGACCTAGATAAAGGCGGTTCATTTAATTTTTGGTGGAACCGCGGAAATATTTGTTTTTTTTGCTTTATGAATGTTGGTATGACGATGCGGTTAACCTAGTCGGTTCTGACCTTGCCTATGATGCTAGCGGTCTGGGGTTCGGTTCCCTGGTATCCTGCCTTCTGACCAAATCATCATTTGACTAACTATATTATTTAAAAAAAATTATGATCGCAAAAATGTGTTTGTGCTTAACATTAAATGAAATTTTCATTATTACATTCGCAATCTCAATTGGCTTCAAAGCGGAACAATTGTTTTCATTTCAAAATGAGAATGGTCAATTTGTGTGAGATTATACCCAAATATTTATTTATATCTAGGTTAATTCTTAATCATAAACATAGATACATATTGTCACGCCTTTATCCCAGAATTGAGTAGGCAGAGCTACATAATAATTATAATAATAAGTATAAACATCCTATATAAACGTCCTATGATAAACTCTAAATAAAAAAAACATATTTACCGTTTATCTTTGTGAGCTAGGACATAGAATTGAATTAAACACCTCATTTAAAAAAACAAAAGATACCATTGGGTAAAAAAAGAGAATTTGATTTTGAGCCTGTTGCTAATAATTTGTTATTATAATACGTGTTATGCTGATAATTTGTGTTCCAAAGACTATCATCAAATTGCCAATTTTCTTTGTTCTCTGCTAGCTTACTTTTTCAACTGATACGACATGACATTAGCTTTGTCTTATTTAGCTGCAGTAACTAAGCCTAAAGCTGTAGGTAAAAGTTACAAAAACAAAGCTCAAAAAGTTTGTCTTAAGTAAAATTCCTCGGAATTCACAAATACATTATTCAAAGCTCAGGCACCAGCCAGAGCCTTGATTGCGCCTGGATCACCCGAAATGTTCATACTGTTTGTTCATTCTACAGACTCAGCTTTATTAAATTTCTTTCGAACATTTAATATTTGACTACTTGTACCTCTAATGAAGTCCAATTTAATTTCTTTTATTTGCAGTGTATGTGTATACATAAGATCACGCCTTTATTCCCAGAGTGGGGTAGGCAGTGCTACAGAATTACTAACAACTCTAAAAACTTCTTAATAATTCTGTAACCACATTTTTCACAATTAGGCTAAGATGTTTACCAGTGACAGGTTGTAAGACCATTGCCTAACAGTACTACACAGCCTTTATTCCCTTAGTCGTCTTTTACGACATCCACGGGAAGACATATGGAGTGGCAGTATTCTAACCCGGCAACCACTCGGGGAAAGTGCCACGTGGTATTTGTAATATTGTGTGAGTATTTAAATATTCAGAAATTAATAAGACTATATTTAAAAATATGTCATTTAAATTATGCATTTGCATTGCTAGATCAAAACAGTATCAACTCAAAATCCTTGCCAGTTTTGTTTCAGTTCATAAAAGTTGTATTAAAGTTGATTTTGGAATACAGTTGTATTTTGAGTTACTACTGTTTTGATCTAACAGTGCGATTAATCTAAAATAGCTCCACGGTAACATAGCTTTCTATATATTATATCGAAATGAAAATTCGGACAAACAAATATTCGGAAAAAATATCGGAAATTTAAGAGTTTTCCATATTTTATGCGTCAAAATGTCGCAAATAAATATCACAAAAGGTCCCTTGAGGGGTATTGCCCTTGTCTTGTATCAAAAACATAATTTTAAAGGTAATTGATAATATCGACTCGTCTGACCTTTTTCTTACCTTTGACATGATTGGGCGGACCAGCTCAAAGACTTTGTTATGTAATAATATACACTTAAGGCATCATTACTAGTAATTAAAAATAGCAGCCCCCTAATTTCACAGCTAATTATATTTTAACATGGTGTCCCCGTGTTTCACCAACACTTATTTCATACAACGTATCACATCGCAGAATTTTCTTTTCCTAGAAAACTATTGTCTGCTAAACCCATGTTGAGTTCAGATTATTTTAAATAAGATTGTCGTAGGCAAGACTTGTTAGTCACAATATAACCTGAAATCAACACGAGTTCACCAGAAAATAACTTTCTATGAAACGAAAATTCTGCGAAGTGATACGTTCTATGAAATCAGTGTCGGTGAAACCAAGGTAAACTCTTTAATTATTTAGCAACACAATGAATTCTCATGAAACGGAGCTAACGACCGTCTTGATTAAACTATTATTCGAGTGTCTTTTCATTCGAATGCTGCAAAGAGATCCTCAGAAGCACAGAAACATATTCACAAATACACATGTTAACTAATGAATCCTTTCTTTTCGCCTCAGGGGTTCAAAGTGAAATAGAAGAGAGATACAACCCCGTACTATTTCTAGCTTGTATCGTTTATGCAACGAGGCTAGTTGGATAAGAGGCGATCGATCACTTTCTAGCGCTCGGGATTCTAAAATAAAGGCTCTACGTTGTCTAATGACATGCTCGAAAACTTGATTTTATTATACTTTTATACGCTAAGATGAAAAATGTATTAATAGTTAGTGGACTTGTTTGCTGATGTAGCTATTAGTTTGGACTCTTCTTTTTCTTGGATCTTTTTTTTTTATACATTTTATATCAACACTAGAAGATGCCCGTGACTTTGGATTTTACATTTTGTATGGATACTCGCCTTTGCGATCGCGAGTGCGTTAGGTAATAAGCCTACCGGTCAAACAAGCTTTATTTTCAAAAAAACTGCATCTTTATCAGTCTCCATTAGAGATGCCACAGACAGACACTCAGTTAATTATAGTCACGAACTTTATTGGATGAACCACTATAGAAACTTGTCGCATAAAATCAACAATTCATTCCTATATAATGTCTATCTCGGCACTGACGCTGTCATTATGACAAGCTTCTATGGTATATCAACATTTAAATTCCTTCATGGTACAGTCAACAGCAAAAGAAACTGATGAAATAGGGTCCCAAAATTATCTATACAATACATTAAGTCAAATGCTACGGACTATTGTAGTTGATCAAAAGTAAATGAGCTCAATAACGTGTCATAATAAGTGATCACCATTATTTCGATTTTTGAAAACTCAATGACAGTTTAAGTCATCGTTGAACATTTCGAATTAAAGTTTTAACTATAAAATCTTGGTTTTGGGACAACCTCGGAGTACTTCGGTTAATATCGGTTATGTTCGTCGAAAAACATGCGAAGTGACAAAATAGCAATCTCCCTTACGCCAAGATTTAAAATAAGTTTTTATTACATCTTGGAATTATTTGCCATAAATCCTTCTTTTGCCGATATTGTTGGAATGTCGTTATTTTGGTATTCAATTCACGTTTGACGCTTTTGATAGAAATGTCATGTCAGGCTTCTGTTTTGCACAGCTGTTATGATCACTTTCTTTTGACTAATTAAAACATCAATTAATTTAGCACTTTAATATAACATGTTATATTTGGGATGCCATGACAATAGATATTTTGAAATGTTGATTTTGATCACTTACTTTTGACGTTGACTGTACATACGTTAAACCTTAAATCCTCTTTTACCGTTAAAAACCACGATTTCGTGATCAATTTGACTCATACGCAACAAGTTACATCAATCGATACTTTTTGTAATCAGATTAGTAACTTCCCGCATTATCTAAGCCTTTCATACTAAGTCGAGTTGAATCTAATCCGCCCCTGTAGAGGCTTTGATTGGATTTCAATTACGCCCTAAGCCTTTGGAGAGAATTGGTGGTTAATTAGCTGTCAAAGGCAGTCGCGAGGAATGAGGGGTATAGTCCAATTATAATGCAGCGTATTCATAAATAAACAGGTCTTATTCGCGTGTTTTATAGTCATACATACATACATACATTAACAGAGACCACTTCTTTCCACTTGCTACGATCTTGACAAATTTCTTTCGCTTCTTCCACATTCATACATCGAGTCATGCACGCACGTCAGTTTCGGGTACCTACTTAAGATTCGGCCCTTTTCCAGTATTTCTCCGATTTTACTCGAAAAAGTACGCCTAGGGCGGCCCCTTCCGACCCGTCCACTCACATTCGATCTGTATATCTCTTTCGTCAATCTTCTTTCATCCATCCTTTCCAAATGACCGAACCATCGAAGCATGCCCTTTTCAATCTTAGTCACTACATCTTCATTTATTCCACATTTCTCTCTGACTTTTTCATTCCTTTTATAGTTCTCTCTCTTCTTCTTAGCCGTTCTCTACCATATTGGTAGTCCTCCTTCAGATTGCGCTATCTAACTCTGTCTTGCGCCACCTCCATCCAGTTCGTCCCTGCAGTTTTCTTGACGTCGTCATTCCATCTGTGGTCTCCCTCTAGGCCTCTTTTCTCCCCAGGGCCTCCATTCTAAGACCGCTTTGCCCCACGAGCCCTGTTTACGGGCTATGTGCCCACCCACTGCCATTTCAGAGTTGCTATTTCTTCTTTTTGTTCTCTGAGCCAGGTGTTGGCTCAGATAACCTACATACTCTGGGTATCAAAATCATAAATCAAAGTATTTATTCAGTATATTGGGCACATTTGGGCCTTTAAACGTTAGTAACATAGCATCGCTATAGAGCAAAATTTCATCAAGTCCACGTCACGTCATTTTGAGTTACAAAAGACTGAAATTTGTTCAAAAAGACCTATTTTGATGACATTAATCACTTATAGTTCTCGGCCATTTTGCGACTTGGTGAATTTTCACTCTACGGCGACGACAGAGTAAATCTACTAGTTTATTCAATTAACTTTGGACTTTCATGTTTACAGTTCTAGTAGGGATCGTAGGGAAGACTGCGTCGGTAGTATACCTCCGATATAATTAATAGAAATCCATACTTGCACTGATAATTGTAAAACGGCCCAAGGCTGCCTGTCCATTGGAGCACAGTGAGGCAGCGGAGCAGTTCGTGAGGAAAAAATCCACCAATAGGAGAGCTGAGCTGAGCAATGCTAGAAAAACTAAGTATTCCTATTGGTGGATTTTTACCACACCTTGCTCTTAGTGGACAGGCAGCCTATTTCATTAAAACTAGCTAAGATCAACCCCGATAAAACGAACTTTCTATTTAAAAAAATCCGCCTCCGAATGGTTCTACCTATAATGGTACAGATATATGGATATAGTTGCAGATTAAATCTATAACACCCATGTCTTCGTCAGGGATTAAAAATCCGGCCATTACCCGTAGTCCCACTGCGTTTCGTCCCAACAATATTTGATGGAGCCCCGCCCAAGCGGAGCTCCAATTCTAGGACGGTTTGCCCTTCGGGCAACTGTAGATACCTAACGAACTCAACCTACATACTCTGGGTATCACAATTAAAATTGGATGGTCAAACCTGGGTGCAAATTTTTATGCGGTGGGACAAAGTGTAGGTCTAGGGGAAATTTATTTTTGAAAAATTATGGCCCCTGTTCTACTCGATAAAACCTTATTGCTTTTGACGTATTGATAGCTCTTATTTACTTTACAATAATGGCGGCTAAGTTAGAAACAATAGCATAACACATAAAATAGGTACAATATTAGTTTACCCAGTTGGATAGAGGCCTAAATGAAATGCTCGTAGGGACTCTGGTCGTTAGGTATCTTGCTCCACGCCCGTGGTGCGCTGTTCGAGGTATATCATCCCAGTAGTTTTTTTTTTCACCGGCGAATATAAGTAGTTTGCGCTTGATTAAACTCGTAATAGTCTGGCTGCCGGCTGCCCTGCTACTCAGCTGTCTTGTTGGAATAATGTTGTTATGACAGAAAATAATTAAAGTTTGACTCCTCTGAAAAACTTACTGTGGCTGATTTTAGGGCGAGTCTAACTGATTCTTAATTGGTTTTTAATATTAAGTATTTTCACAAAATAATACTCGCCCATCTTTGCAAAAAATAAGGAAGGTTTATGTATAAGTCGGTAATTCTTAGATAGTTAAATAAATAACTAATAGGGACTATGCCGCGCGCGGACCTGCTAGAGGGGGTATTCTTTTTGTAGTGGTGATTTTTATTTTAATCTTTAATTTTTCAGTAGCTTAGTTTTATTTTAGTTAAAATAAGTTTAGTTTTTAACTTTGAATTGTAGATACGATTGTATTGTAATAAAATAAAACCTATATATATTGAGTACATAGATTCTAATTAGTTCTGTCAGTGTGTGTTAGAGTTCACAACCACTGCTGCTCTTTTTTTTTCTCATACTAATTTGTTCAATATAATTGATATCTTAGGCCACAAAATAAATAGTACAATTGCGATGAAAAAGATTAAAAAAATATGAGAAACACGTTACACAGATGAGTCTTAATGACCAGAATTGACTAGGATTTCCATTGACAGTTGTCATTTTTACAAGATTTTATTTAACTTGTATGTATGTAAGGGTCAAATTTTGCAAGTTAAATTTGACCCACTTCTTGGTTTCTTATGAAGCTGAAAATTTGCACTCGCCTTTAGTTCTGATAACAATACAATAATATAGCACCATCGAGCTCGTCTGATGATGAACACTCAGGGTGGCCATAGGAACTCCTCCATTACACATGACCAGCCCGTCGTATTAGGGCTTGTTAGAATCATCTTTACAAGTAGATGACTGTGCAAAAAAAAGTACAATCGGCAATAAAATCTTGTCCCAAAATTATTTTTTTGACGGAAAAATATTATATATTCTTTTAATTTAGTGATTGCTGATAAATTATTTCATGTAATTGCTGAGAAAGTTTCACAGCTAAAATTGGAGTTTTATTTAGCTTAATTTCAGAATTAATAGCAAATGATACTTAGCTAAATATAATGTTCACTGATTGCCTAGTTTACAAGAGGTGTTGATATAAATTGACTATCTCGGCAGCGTAGTTTCTCATTTATCGCTCAGTGCTTCTACTCGTAACTAGGCTATTAGCAACCCACGTAGATCAGCAAATGGCTGAACACCGCACCGATATACGAGTATAATTTGATTTGAGAAGAAACCCGATATTTACTTGTATAATAAAAAGTAAGTTTTAAAAATCCGACTTTATTTTGATTCTTTCGTCGATTTATGTTAAAATCGTTTTAAAAAAAGATTTTTTTTTAAATTATGTACCTAATAGCACTTGCGCTAATAGACACAAATCTAATAACGTATTATTTATCCAAATCGTTTGCTACTCCACACCGATCGATGTTCGCAAATTGACCGTTTTGTAACCAAAGTAAAAAGGAAGCAAGTCTTCCGAAAATTCAAGTAAAAAACGGTATAAGTATGTACTTTATTCATGAGGGGACATATCACAACGCCTAAAATAATAAGCCTTATGTATGATTATCCCTAAAAGTTAATAATACCTAATGGTTAAAACACACCTAACCTAACATAATGAGTTCTATAAAATAGCATTTCAAAAAATTCAGAAAAGTATACGGTCTCAAAAAAAAGGGTGGTCACATTTTTGACCGACTGTACCTACATTGAAAAGTATATATTGAAAATATCCAAGACTTACAAATACTCGCGCTTATAGCCAAAAAAATGTCTTTAACGGGATTCGAACCCGTCACCACTTGTTTCGTAGGCTGAGCCATTTCTGATTAAACTACTAGTGTCGTCAGTCATTCACTGGTCATTAATCGAGTACCCTAATAAACGTTCTACTGCTATCTTTAATAATAAGCCCCCAAGCTATTCCAGGCTACGTAAGCTTAACGACCTAACTCTACCGCAGCAAAGCCTGAATTACGACCTATTGTCCAGGGAATAGAAGTTATTTATGAACGGCGCATGTTGTTAAGGCTAGTAATATTCGGTGTGCAATTTTTCGACGTTTTTGTTGCAGGTTTTGCTAGTTTAGTTTTATCTGTAGCATTGGGTTGCATTCGTACCTACGTTCATGTATGTAATAACGAAACCGGGTAGGGTTTTTTATAGAAAAAGAAACATTTTTTTTCACAAAAGCTACACACTGAAATAAAAAATAAAAAAACCGGGTAAGTTCGAGTCGGACACGAAGGGTTTCGTACCATTTTTTTTAATAGCTGCACACACATTCTGTGACAAAGTCAAACGGTCTAACTATTACTGCTCATAAAATACAACCCACTGACGGACAGACGGACGGACAGAGGAGGCTTTTTTATTAGGATCCTATAACCATATTATTAGCCTCTTTGAAATCAATGTTGACAATGAATCAAAATAGAATGAATTGTTCATATCTCTGCCGTCCTCAGCCAATACACAGTAACTAAAATAAACCTCTTGTAGTAATATCAACTTTATTACTAACATAATAAAATTTAATCTGCTTTGGTAAGTGAATTTAATATATTGCTTATTGACTTATGAGGGTAGATCTATATTCTCATGTTCATAGTCGAAATTCTCGTTCGTATTATGCTGCATGATCAGCAATTGTGTATCATTATATTATTTTTTTCACTAAGTTTCAAACCGTTTGAGTACCTACGCAACCCTAAAAATAACATGAAAAGAGTAAAAGAGACGATAGAAACAGTGGTAATGATTGTAAAACGGTTCAAAAGTAAACCATAGAGCTAAGAAATTTCAAGACTGAAACTAAGTTGCCAACCATAAGGACTTTTATAGAATACCGTCATGATAGTCTTTTTATTCGTTTTACTTTAATGTTGATACAATAGGCATTATTATTATTATTTTAATGAAACCCTTAGGCATCATATAATTGTGTCGGTACGTTATAAATAAAATCTTAAGCATTGTGAACGACATGTAAATGTGACACAGTTCTATAGGGGCTCATGATTCACTTTTTTACGAATTTTACAATAGTGTTGATATCCAAATGTGAAATATGCCCTGTTTTGTTTTACTTTTAGTTAAACGTTGTGTTTTCTGTAACGGTGACCCAATTAAAATAAACCACTTCAAAAAACTAAGTGATTTACAAACTGCACGAAACATGAAACTTTATTTTTGCCATTAACTGAAAGGAGTTATTATCTACTTCAAAAATAATGCTCGTATTCAATAACCACTTTAATAAGAACCCTGATACCATTTGAAAATAATAAAACCGCAGCTCACATTAAACTGCACATTTCCTTAACCCGACCAATATGAATTAAACTATGACTTCAAACTGCTGCGTCAGTTCCACGGATCACATAAAAGTGGACTCACACAGGTTTCTAAGCTATACCTTTATATCATCCAGCATGCGAGACTAATGCGGATCCCTTCTCAACAATTTGTTCATAATTCGAAACGCCGCCATGTTTCTCATATAAGCGGTTACTTATGAACGTTTTCACTTAATGAGGAGTACAGTCAGCTTGAAAAATCCGGTTCCTGCCTTTTCGCCGAAAAACGTTTGGCAACCTGATTCATTAAACAACCGTTCATTTGGCATAATGCTTTTTTACTGAAACTGTAAATATTTCGGGATTTATTTCGGAACCATCGTTTGCTATATAGGTTAGGTTAGGTTAGTTTTATAAAAATCCTAAAGTATTAAAAGTTTTAGAAAAAAAAAACAAATGATACGGTTGTTTAATAAATCAGATAGCGAAACGTTGTTTGGCGTAAAGGCAGAGAACCTGGAAAACCATATATCATATCGTTTAAAACGTACTTTTTACAAACAAATAACTTTTCCGTTATTTTTAATATATGCAACACTTAAAGTTATTTTTTGTTTCTTCATTATTCCCCTTTGTAGATGATCTAACAAAAAAAACCTTTATTAATACGATAGAATAAAATTAAAGTAAAATAAATGAAGATTCAAGCAATTTAGAATAAGAATTAGATACCTACACTAAAATAATAATTATAGGTACAATTTAATAAAGATACTCCATTATATTTTAAACAAGGTTCTCAATGTGCTCATTGTTCTTCATTCTCAATAAACAGTTATTACTATTAAATATTTAAAAAAAGTAACAAAGTAAATAAACAATAAAATATAATGTCAGTTCATTTTCGTATACGTTCATATGGAATATTATTTGATACCTATTAGTGCTAAATGAATGATTAATTTTTTTTCTGTTACGTAATTATTAGCTACAAAATGTGGTTATGCGGTTTTAATCATTAATTATATAATTTTAGCTTTGATATCGGACATTTACAATAGTTAATCGTTATTGAAATTCACTCATGAACGAATTGCACATGTTTAAATATATTAAAAAATAGTGCACTATAAGTATACTGTTAATAAATTTATTTATTTATTTATGTGTCTCTGCCTACCCCTTTGGGAAACAGGCGTGATTTAATGTATGTATGTATGTATATATTTATTAATTTATTTCTATTAAGAATATCAACAGGACGTTAGAAGTCTTAAAACAATCAATCAATACAGACAATTGAAGTGGTGTAGTAAATTATAGTCCCAGTGGTAAAATAAGTCAAAAAACAAATTATTACTTCAGATGAGATTAACAAATTAAATGGATGAATGGTGGATGTCGTAGGAGATGACTAATGGAATAAAGGCGTGTAGTACTGTTAGGCGATGGGCTTGCAACCTGTCACTAATACACGGTAAACATCTTAGCCTACTTAATTGTGCAAAATGTGGTTACAGAACTATTAACAAGTTTTATAGAGTTGTTGGTAATTATTAAGCACTGCCTACCACACTCTAGGAATGAAAGCGTGAGTTTATCTATGTATGTAAATTAAATAGGGATTTGTAACTACAAGAACTGTTTTATCTAAGTCACTATTTATTTTATTAAATAATAAAAGAAGCATTACAGTTATTTAAAGCTTAACATTGTTTTGAATACGTATTTCTACAGCTTTTTTAAATAAAAAAAAGTTTTTAATTTTTATTATACAACTTAGCTTTTGTTTCATTTAAAAATGCATTGTCAACGTAGTTAACGAATAAAATGTTTTTTTAAATGAAACGCGGTTGACTGTATTTCATTTTAATTATAATTGCGAGCTCGCTTCCGTTTCCGGGCTTCAAACGCTTACGTAATGCCGTTACGAAGATTGAAAGTTTAAGAAAATTTAACCTTTTTTGGTCATGTTCTGTGACAGCGTAATATTTAGAACTTGCGACCCGCCCTCGCTTCGTTTCGGTTTATGTGAGTTTTCTGTATCACCTGTACATAAAACCTTATTAAACATAAAAATCTTTTAAAAAAAACGTATCAAGATCCGTTGCATAGTTTTAAAGATCTAAGCATACATAGGGACAGACAGACAGACAACGCTAAGCTACTTTGTTTTATACTATGTTGTGATAGTAATAGAGTAGAGTAACATTCTGTGGTAGGTTCAACATGTTTTTTCCCTAAGGAGAATTTACGATGTTTAAAACAAGTTTTTACCCGTGACTTCGTCCGTGCAGAAGTCGATTATCGATATTTCGTCGGACCATAAACATTTTTTCAAAACAAAAAAGGTAACCTTTAATTGCCTCTTGTATCTCTGTAATAAATTCTATATCGATTGGGTCACACGCCAAAAATTGAAAATTGTAAACAGATTTTGCTTCTTTTGAAATTTGTTAGATGGCCGGTTTATAACATTACCAAACATAACATTAAAATAACCGCCACAACGTTCTCCATTTAAAATTCAAATGTCAACGACACACCTCCCTTTTGACTTCATGCCTGGGGTTATAGGCATTTTCATTTCACAAAAATACTTTAGAAATAATAAGCTGGCAGTAGCGTTATTTAATTTCATACAGCAGCGCCCAAATCGTCGGAATCATAATAAAACAATAACAAAGGGGAGGTAAAAGACATAATGCGATTAAAGGATGGTTAAAAAATAACTGAAGTATAAAGAGCTTTGATAAGGGTTCTGTACCCATACCATGAGTAACAATTACCGTACTCACTAGCGACTCGAAGAATCTGTCCCTCACACTCTTTAAAAACACTGCGAGGTCTGCGAGAGACAGAAGGTTCGACCCGCTAACGTGTACGTTAATTGTAACTCATGGTAAAGGTACTGGAAGTTTTTTTTCTAGGCTTATGATTTAGGCATGCGTTGCCTATTTCGAAGAAAAAGTTGACATGTCTCTACGCTGGTAATTTCACTGGTTATCTTATCGTATCCTCACCCCAAAACACAACATAAACTGTGCTAAATAGCGGTACGCTAGAAGATAAGGGGCCCTAAACAAGATGCGTAAGGCTTACGTTAACTATTTTCGAAAACTGTCAAACGTATGGAATTGGCGTAGACGTTCAACTTTCCAGCGGCTTATACAGAGTCAAAACAACGAACGGGATATGGACGGCAATATGTCATATTCGACCGCAGTTCAATTCCCGGTTAAGGCAGAAACAAAATCAAATGTCCAATAATGCAGGAATGTTTTTAATCAAAAATAAAAGTAAGCTTCCTTTTCGTACAATTTGCTATTTCCAATAGTTAAGGTAGTTGCCGTTCATGTGGTGTTCGTTATTTCCAGCCTGTATATCGTTAATAACGATAACTTTCTCGCAATGCATCTTGTCTATATTGCCAAAGAGAACGCAATTTTATTGATGACTAGCGACCTGCCCGTTCTTCACTTCAGTTAATGTGAGTATGATATATGTATAGCTCGATAAATGGGCTATCTAACACTGAATTTTTTTTTTCAAATCGGACTATTAGTTCCTGAGATTAGCGCGTTCAAGCTTAACAAACAAACAAACTCTTCAGCTTTAGAATATTAGTATTATATAGATATACCAAGCGTAAATGTAGAATTCTTCCAACTAATCGATGCACATAAATCAGCGAGTGATTTATCAATCCAAATACATTGTTTCGTGTTAAGGGAACCCTAAAACCGCCCCTTACCCTATAGTTGTTCCAGGTGTGGGGTTTTATAAAATTCTCGCACGAGGCCCGAGCCGCGTTTGTAATGTTCCCGGCGGAATTCCCACCGAGAATAAGCAATTTGGGTGAAAAAGGAATCGTCGATCGCTGGTTTTGATAACGAAAACGTTTGGATAACGTTTAAAAGAGTATTTAAGACAGTTCAGAGTTTGTTCGATTCATGTCTGAACCTTTTTAACGCTATGTCAAAGACAAAAGATGTCACTTACATGCTAATGGAAGCTTAAAATGAGAGCTAATATTAGTGAGCTAAAAAGTTAAATATTGATTTCAGTATAATTGACGAATACATGTAAATAGTGTATGTAACGTATTAAATATTGTCAAATAATTACCCTTTATGCCCGTATGGTTCCGTAGCCATATTGATTATTTTACTAATTATTGTTCACCCGTCTATCTATTAACATATCGAGGGTTCACGGGCTATTTGTATTAAGCGACATTCTGGCCGATATTGAGTTATATACATATTTGGAATTGCCAGATTTTTCTGCGTCGTTTGAGCCCGGTTTCGTGGCGATCTGAGCACTTTTGTGTCGCTTGAAACATGAGTAAATTAAGGCCTAGTTTGAGTCTGATGTGATTGATGCGACACAAATTTTATTCAATTATAGAAAAGATGGACTTCATACAGACAAGATATTTTGTGATTTTGACTTAAGCGGTTTTTCCTGACATACACTACGTATTATAGGGCGTTTAAATCGTTATGCCTGCACCTGAAATCCGTCCTTGATGTCGCTTCAAACATTTAGCCTGCACCTGAAATCCATCCTTGATGTCGCTTCAAACATTTAGCCTGCACCTGAAATCCATCCTTGATGTCGCTTCAAACATTTAGCCTGCACCTGAAATCCATCCTTGATGTCGCTTCAAACACTTAGCCTGCACCTGAAATCGATACTTGATGTCGCTTCAAACATTTATCCATCCACCCATATTAATACGCATAGGCGCTTTAAACATTTCAGTTTTGGACTAATTTAATAATCATCTGTCGCATCAGACATATCGAAAATGTAAGTGGTGTAAATTAAAACATTTTTCCTGTACCGAATTTAGGAAAGCTATGTTCGTTATGACAGTCAACATTTTGTATGAATCTTTTACCCGCTGTCGGCTAATACAAAGTGTTTTCGGCGCCGGCGCCTTTGAACCGCGCTAGTATAAACACAGCGCGTGCCCCCCGCGGCGCTTCAGTTGCCTTCAACTTTTTATTTATATTAGTTATCTAATGGTCGTGACGCACTGGAAGAACAAACATTCATAGTAAAATTTGGGACACTTTTTTTCTTGTACGAGGATCGATAGTATCAACGATTCTGAGTAAGAAAAACGAAAAAAAAACGAATTCTGGAAAAAAAAAATCTTGTAATTTTTTTTGAAAAACTCCCTCATATTACTTATTTTTTTATTTAAATAAGTTTTTTATTTTTTTTAATAGCCTTACTATTTAAAAAAATAAAAAACAGAACTAAAAGGAGAAGTAAATAAGGTTTATTTTATGTTATTACAGAAGAATTATTTTTACTTTTTATTGTAAAAATAATTCTTCTTTGTTTAGTTTTCCTTAATCAAAGTTAATTGTTTTGTTACCTACTTAATTGTTATAATTTTAGAAGAGTCTTTCTTTGTTGCAAGATAGTGAGATTATTATAATGTACAAAATGATTTTATGTTTCGTTTTATGTGGACTGTGAAGACTGAAAATTTCAATTTTTATACTACACTGGCCTGCAAAACTAAGTATCACACAACTTAGTTGACAATAGTTGGAAAGAAAGCTGATAAAATTTGCTATAAAAGTGTTTTATTTTAAATCTCTAACTTCCATAGATTAGAAAAAAAATAAAAAATTAAAGTGTGATACTTAGTTTTGCGGGCCAGTGTATTTCATACTGTACAAAGCCAAAGGGGCTCCATGTGTTTAAAAAATGTTCCTACTTATATTATTAAATTTAAAGAGACTCTGTTAACAATTGTTTGTAATTTTACTAATTGTAATAACTTAACCTCTTTCTCATCAGTCGGTTAACGAGCTTAATAACATCCTGTGATGCAAAATTGACATTAGTTATCACTTATCACTTCATAACTAAAGTAAACAAACTAGGTATTTACAAATAATCTAATTCTGCATATCAGGCTATTACAGTTTCTAATATGACCACATTACCATAGGTATCAAGTTAACATTAGAACACACACTCTTAACCGCACTGCACAATGAATTTTAAGCATCCAATCCAATTTTTGTAGTGGCAACCGGTTACTATGATTGAGTGACCATTACCTAACTGCCGATGACGTATTCTGGCAGTTGCAGCAGTTGCAAAGCTGTTGCTCGGCGTAGAAACTGATCGACCAGTAGAACAAATTGATCTATTATTATTTATTATTATTTATTTATTTAATGGCGTCTACATAATAACGTAATTTTGCCAAGTATATTTAAAAGCAACGTTGTACGGTGAATCCTGTCCTGTCGTCGAAGTCTTCCAGTCATAGTCGTTATGACCCTTGAAGATGGCGGGCATGCACTTCAATGGCTTGGTGTGATCTTGACCGCTAACTCATTTGGAACCATATTTTCACTGTTATTTTATTTAATGCAAGTTCTTCATCAATGTTACAAGTTGTCCCACAAAACTGCCCTGGATTTGCGAATCAAAATGAACGATAAAATCATTTACAAAAAAAAAATGGACAGATGTTTTCAGAATGACAGCCAGTCATAGACCAAATAAAAATAAAATAAAGACTAATAAACACCGTCTCTGACATTTTTGCTCTGTCATGATTGTCTCAAACCACAGAACGACAGATTATTTTTTTTCATAACAAAAAGGCTAGGCTACCAATAAATTGTATTTTCTTTCAATTTGATATTTGACATCCTTCACTTTCGTCACATAAATTTAAATCGTAATTGCAATAATAATGCCTTTAAATTTTACTGCGGTTGAGATAATGGATATGATCCTTGCGTGCGGAGAGTGCAGGGGCAATGGGAATGCAGCCCTCCGCTTGTACTCCGAGAGATATCCTACAAGAAGGCAACCAAGTAATGCTCGTGTCATCGTTAATGCCATTACACGGCTGCGAAATAACGATCGGCCGGTGCCTGTGAACTCAGGTGGTCCTCAACGTGTTCATGTTACGCGGGAAGAACAGGTATTGGATCATTTTCAAAACCAACCAGGTTCAGGTAACTAAGGTTCAAGCGTTGAAACCTGACGATTATCCCAGACGGGTTGATTTTTTTTTATTTTTTTTTTTTTATGGCATCGACTAGACAAACGAGCACACAGGCCACCTGATGGTAAGTGGAAACTGTGACCCATAGACATTCGCAATCACAAGACTGCAATGCAATCCTAAGACTGCAAATGCGTTGCCAACCCTGAGGCTAAGATGGAATGCCTCTATGCTAGTCATTTCACCGGCTGTCTTATCCCCAAACCGGAACACAACAATGCGAACACTGCTGTTTGGCGGTAGGTTAATGGATAAGATGGTGGTAGCGATCCGGACGGACCCTGCACAAGGTCCTACCACCCGCAAAGCTAGTCGCAGTATGCTAATTGGGCGTAAGAAAAAAAAAGAGAAGATCCTCACTTTTTAAGAAAAGTTATTTGGGGTGATGAGAGCCTCTTTACAAGGAATACTATGTGGAATCGACGGGTTGTCCATCATTGGGCTCCAAAAGTTCGAAATCCACACGTGGGTCGCGAACTGTCTCATCAAACCAGGTGGTCAATATATGTATGGGCCGGTATAAGAGACAACGATATCATTGGGCCAGTGTTCATAAATGGCACAACAAACGCTGAGCGGTATCTCCAAGTGCTTAACAGACCTCTCAGTCGCTATGTTGATAGCTTACCTCTCAGTCACAACGTACAGACATGGTTCCAACATGACGGTGCTCCTCCTCATATCGCGATTCGAATACGGAACAGGTTAAACGACATGTTTGGAAACCAATGGATCGGGCGGTTCGCACCAATCCCTTGGGCTCCGCGTTCGCCGGATCTCACTCCGCTTCATTATTTCTTTTGGGGTTGGGTGAAACAGTTGGTGTTCAAAAAAGAATCAAGTACTCGCGAAGAAATGGAATTACGAATAGTTCAAGCTTTCGAGAAAATCAAAAGCCGTATTAGAGAAAATCCTAGTTTGATGAGAAGGGTTCATGACAATAATCGTTTCGCATCGCTTGCAGAGGTGTGTCCATAACGGCGGACGACACATAGAACTGCGTCGCATTTAATACGTGAATGTGCACACACCTTTATACTTTAACTGACATTATGACGTTTACGTTGTTGTCACTGATAAGATTGTAAACAAATGAGACAGGGAGTTACATTTTTATTACATTATTATTATTTTTTTACACTGTCAGTAAAAAGTTTCCTGATTTCATTAAATTAGGTACCACATCCATTTTTCTCGCCTAAACATTGACGGGTTTAATTCTTTGCCTTTCGTTCATTTACATACTGTATATGGCCGCACTCGTTCGGTAAATGAAAGATTAAGTTGTCCATTAGTAAAGATTTCATATTATGGGGAATCTAATATAATTAAACTAAGGAGCAACTTAATCGTTCATTAACTTTATATTCTATTCTATATCTAAGATTTATGAAACTTTGTTGGAACAAGCTTTAAGCTTTAGCCCAAAATGTTGTTTACGAGTATTACGTTATTATTACAATAAAGCAACAAGTTTTTTGATTTATAGAATTTTTGGTTTCAATTTAAAATTTCATTCAAATCAATCACTCCGACAGACTTTAAAATACTGCAAAAAAATTTTGTTCTAGCCGCCAATCTTTATTATACACACAGTTTTACTGTCACTTCAAACAGTTTACTTTTAGTGTAAAGTGCTACATAAATCATTATGATCTGCATCTCCTTTATTATACTTCAGGTGCTTAAGCGGACTATCCTGATTCTATTTTAATATCGCGATGGTTGTTAATACATTTAGCTTTACACAAGCACAACACCCTAGTATCGCTTAAATCCTTTTTCCTGAACCAAAAATGTTCATTTTATGGCGCTTCAATCAATTAGCCTGTTTCTAAATAAAAGTGATTCGAGGTCATTTTGTATCAAGCAACCTTTATTTTTGGTAAAAACAACTTTAAAAAAATTACAACTAGGCTAAATTGCGCGGATTTAGATATGGAAAATAACCTAGTACACTTTTTTGTAAAAATATTGATACCTTTATTGTTATGATTTTTTTTCGAAAAATGAAACTTTGATAATGCTCTCCTGTAAAGTTCCAAAAATGTCGCTTAATACAAATAGCCCGTGACCCCTCGATATATACGTCTTTTAAAAAGCTGTCTGTACCTTTTGAACCATAAGAGATGTTCATATTTTTTTTACTAATATAATGTTATAAAGTATCACGGATCCTTTCAAATAATACAAAAAAATAAGAGGGGCAATCCATGTGAGCCTCAAAGGCATAAATAATAAATAAATAAATAAATATTAGGGGACAGTGTCACACCAAAATTACAAAATATGTAAGCTTGTTTTACAATCTTTCTTGTTCAAAACAAAAACTCTGTGAATAGAGTTTACCTCTAAAATTGTCTATCCACTTGTTCTTCGTCGATGTTAAGTGCTACTAGGACGCCATTTTGCAATTCCCGCTTGTAAAATTAAAACATAACGTAATAACACTACAGTTTGCAGAGAAAATGATGAAATCCTATTTGTTGGAAACTCGCCGTAGTATACGAGAGATAGGGATGTGACCAGAATTATTCGTTGACCAAATATTAATAAAATGTTTTTGGACGAATCGTTGATTAAGTTTGGCAAACTCGGGAAAGGTTGCGTGACCTTACCAAGAGTCTAAAATTAAAAAAACTGCTAAAAAAAGTTAACTTTTCCAGAAATCAAAAAAGTTTTAGTAATGCACTTTTTTATTATTAATTTATAGTATTTTGTAAAATTAAGTACCTATTAGGACGGGACTTCATATTATATCTTAAAAACTTTACAAATCCTCATTGAAAGTAACTTTCCCAACCACCTAAGTTAACTAAAAACGATAACCCAAGGCTGACTAAAATAAGTTTTTTTTATATCAATTTGGTATGTATGAAAATGGTGTTAGTTTATAAAATATTAAAAGTATTTAAATTCTACCACAAATATAAAACGTTTAACATAATATACTTACATGCACTTTAAATAAAAAAGCTTTTTAAGCATTCATTTTTATTTACAACATTATCCAATTATTCGGCTAAATTATTCGGCCACATTCGCACCTCTAGCGCAGAGACAACAGAGTTCGGTGCACACATTCGTCCCGGCGAGTTATGATGCGTCCCCATTACGGCTATCTGAATTATACCACGTCCCCGGGCGCACACGGACGCGTATTATTTGAGTGCATGCTGCGTTTAACAGCTATTAAGTACATTTTAATGAGTGTTTATATAACTACGATGCATTTAAGTGGCGTCTTTATTTCAAATACTAATATTCTAATCTTAATGCATCGTTAGAAAAAGCCATTTCTGTCTAAATTGTTGAACTTTTTAATGTTTTTATAACATTATCCATAACTAACCGCAGATAAGTTGGAAAACTTAAAAGTGGTCTGACTCAGTTGAAAACCAGTTCAAGACAAAGAATTGTTAGGATCGTTCGTAGTGAAAGGTAACTTTAAAAAAAACACATTCAAATTAGCTATGATTGTAACAAAATTCTCTACGTATTTAATTTAGCATTCAATTCAATCGTTTATAGGTAAAATATTAAAATTTACATGTCAATTCTTATTCATAAATTCATAATATATATTAAGTAATTATATTATATTTTATTACTATCGTGCACGTTATACATTAGTAAATATACATTGTAATTATTTTGTTAGATAATTATTTTTATTTTTGAGGGTCTGCGAACCAGTTACTACTACGAAATGTCTATCAATTCCCCGTGTGGTAGCCGGATTAGAATAGTGCTACTCCGTATCTTTCCTTGGATGTCGTAAAAGCCGACTAAGATAAAGGCGTGTAGTACTGTTAGGCGATGGGCTTGCAACCTGTCACTAATACACTGGCAAACATCTTCGCCTAAGTGTGCAAAATGTGGTTACAGAATTATCAAAAAGTTATTATAGTTGTTGGAAATTCTGTAGCTCTGCCTACCCCACTCTGGGAATAAAGGCGTGAGTTTATGTATGTATGTGTATGTCTATCAATCGAAAAAGGCATCAATGTAGTACCAGGCGTCAGATGCCAGTTTGGCTTTGAGTTTATTAGTGAACGCTGAGTCGTTTTTAAATTCTATGGGCAACCCGTTGTATATCCTGGGCCCCACTGTATGCAGTACTGCATTGTAAGCGATTTAGTATCCCTCTGTTAAACCTACATTGTGTTTTCATCAATAAATAACAAATAAATAAAGTAAAGCAATAGCATTCCTTCGCCATCGACGTCGTCCTTACTTAAGAGTTATCCTGTTCCTCGTTTTCCTGTCTTACCAAGAACACAAAATTCTAACGAACACCGTCACTAATTTTAAATTCCCAAAACGCAGCGTTCCATTTCTCAAGTACCTCCCGTATATTTTACACTGACAGGTACTGGCTCCCGTAAAATCTTGTTTTGTTTCCCTTCATGCATATTCAGGGAATTATCAGCTGTGTGCTACTGGACGGGCATGTGTGTGTGCGTCACAAGTGTACAACAAGGGTCAGTGAGCGTGTGTGTAAAGGCTGGTACCCAGAAATTATAATTCGTCTGTTTGTTTGAGAAGGTGATGTTTTTCAATTTGGATAAGGTACTGATCTTATTCGGAAATGTTCTTTGAACTATACTCGTACAAGTTAAATAGATTTACGCAACCATACTGTTTTCTATTTTAACTTTCAAGTACGTCGAGAAACTCAATGATATACAAATAGCAATCTAAATGCCTCCTTTTTAAAACATTTCGAGGATTAAGTACCACCATAGAACCTTGTCAAAAGACAGCGTCAAGTGACAAGATAGAAATTGCAAAGAGACTTCTAATCATTGGTTTTACGAGACAAAGTTCTATAGTGGTTCATCAATTAAAGTCGTCTCATTGTCTGTTAGCCAGTCAGCCAGTAGATACCGTTTTAATTTTCGTTAATTCCGCTTTTTTTTTATTTAGGACAACTTGAAAGTATATCACCACAACACATTCAAAGTTTTAAATTTAGTGCCTCTATTCGGGGAAGTTTCGAAATACTCGCTAATTCCTTTTATGCAATGAGTATAAACTCCTGCAATGCATGTAAATCTTAAGAGCTCAGAATAGGGTCTAGAATCGCCTGTATATACCGCAATGGGTAATAAATGCAAGCGCCGTTCCTCTGAATTAACAAATCTTGCATCTGAATGAAGGTTGAAACGTTTTGATAGCGTAATTTGATTTTATAATTTAATTGGTGGGCAGAGAGTTCGCATATTCGAATTTAAAGTTTATTTAATTATATAATTTTTGGGTTTTACGTTCGTGGAATTTTGTTTAATTATTTATTAATACGTAATGTTTTTTTTTTATTTAGCGAAAATTTTAATTTAATATATTTCTTATCGGTAGTCGGCACATGCGGTTTTGTTTTATGTGTAATTACCAAATTAATCGGTTCTGTTACCGATTTTTTAACAAAAGATGAATTTGTAGTAAGTACCTTAAAAACGTTTATCTTGTAGTAGCATAATATAATATATAAAAGTCCAAGTAAATCAAAATCTCTTTACTCATCCTAATTAAGTTTACGATTATAAATGTAAAAAATTAAATATATGGCAGATAAATTCCTTAAATTAAACCGAATAAATTGAGCATTTACTGAACTTAATTATAGTAATATACTTATTGTATTCGGTCCATCATCAATAAGAAATTACACGAACTGTAACTATAAAATGTTTTATTGTTGCCATGCAATCTTACTTTGTATATACATACTCACAAACACGTATGTAAATGTGTGATTTCGCCTCAAACTTCGTAACGTAACATCAGCGCCATCTAGTAGAAGTTAGGTACGGGAAGCTCGCCAACAAATCTCATTTTGATTTATGCTTTCGCGAAGATCATACGTGACTCGATTCGGTCTGTCAATAAATAATAAGAATGGGGAAAAGACAAAGGCGTCGAAACTTGGTTGTTGTGGTGGAATATGATTGACTTTGCTTTACGAGCTTGACAATGTGATTGGAGTTGACGTGTCACATTCCGTTTTGTTGCATCGTGGGTGGGTTATGTTTACGTAGGTAAACTAGTTAGTTCTTGAATTTTTATTAGAATAAACCTGAAATAAACATTATTTTTTTGTGATTAAATTTTGTCATTGTACCGACGAGAAACCTCTCAAATAATAAAAGTTTCTTACGATAATTTTTTTATTTATGTATAAGAGTATAGCATCCCGCCCCCGCTTCACTTCGATTTATGTGAGTATAATATATACATAGCTTATAGCCTTCCTCAATAAATGAGCTATCTAACACAGAAAGTTTTTTTAAAATTGGACCTGTAGTTCCTGTGATTAGCGCGTTCAAACAAGCAAACAAACAAACTCTTCAGCTTTGTAATATTAGTATAGATAGATATACCAAACGTAAATGTAGAATTCTTCCAACTAATCGACACACATAATATATCAACGAGTGATTTATCAATCCCTATACATTGTTTCGTGTTAAGGGAACCCTAAAACCTTTGCTTGAGCAAATAAACAAACGAACAAAAAAACTCTTCAGCTTTAAAATATTAGAAACATTATCAATGGTCTCAAATATTTCCAAGAACTTTCAAAGTATTTTTTTAAGAATATTACCAATCTCTATGGTATGTTCTGCAACTTACACATTACTAATGTCAACCACTCTATAAGCGATTTATTAATTCAACAGTATTACCATGGGCTTTATTCTACTTGGTAATACCTGATTGCTTTTGACATGTTATCGTTTTTTTTTTTTTTTTTTTTTTTTTTTATGTCAAAGAGATGACAAACGAGCACACAGGCCACCTGATGGTAAGTGGAAACTGTGACCCATAGACATTCGCATTCACAAGACTGCAGAGCAATCCTAAGACTGCAAATGCGTTGCCAACCCTGAGGACTAAGATGGAATGTCTCTATGCTAGTCATTTCACCGGCTGTCTTATCCCCAAACCGGAACACAACAATGCGAACACTGCTGTTTGGCGGTAGGTTAATGGATAAGATGGTGGTAGCGATCCGGACGGACCCAAATCGTAATTGTCAACTATTTGATTTACTTGTAGCGGTCAAGTTAATAATAAAAAGATGGCATGTCAAAAACAATTAACTTTTACCGAGAAGAACTGAGGGCCCAGACAAGATGCACTACGCTAGGTAGCGTTTCTCTTCGTTTAGATTTTTAACCAATCGCGTCACAAACGGTAGACTCCCTAAAAGGCAAATTGAAGAAGTTCTGGCTTGACTCTATCTCCTAAATATCAATTATCCTCTAGATACGTAAAATGTAGTTTATGTATGTATATTTAACTATTAATATGTATATTTCTATATCTATTTATGTAGATGTAGTTTTATTTTAAATTTAATTATATAACTTTTATTGGTGTTCTTCTTGTACACTTGTTTACTCGTTGCTCAACCGTTCACTCATCTCAATCTCTCAAGGGTTAACTGGAAGAGATCCCTTAAAGGGATAAGTTCGCCTTTGTACATATTTTTATATTAATTGTATTGTATAATAGTTTTTCTTTTGTACAATAAAGTGTTTACATACATAACATACATACATACGTGATACGAAAAGTCACGTGATGTGCCAGTGACGCGATTGGTTTAAAAACTAAACGAATAGAAACGATAGTTAGCGTAATGCATCTTGTCTGGGCCCTCAGAGGTTAATATCAATAAGGTGGACATCAATTCAAAGATACCTAATACAAACAATCTCATCAGATTGAGCGAATCGAACTCGTGTCTTCCACAGCTAGTTCTAGATTAAATCGGATCTCGTCCACGTCTGACTAGATCCAGGCGTAAACTTCGACCGTGAGGAACAGATTCGAGCTCTCCCCGTCGATTATTCACTTTGTTTTCTGCCGCGATCGCTTTCCGGATTTATTATGTGGGAAAGATAGTTTTTGACTTACGACTATTGATAAAATTTACATGTTAAGATTGCACCGAGCAAACGTCGAGCGTCCAGTGGCGCCCTCATAACTATTATTGTGTTTTCTAATTAACTGAAGAATTTCCTTGCAATCAGACGATACGTTTTTGTAGCGCAAGTAAAAACACAATTTATGGGATACGTAACAAACTTTATTAACAATTACCCTTTGAGTAGTCAGCTTAACGGGAAAAGGTGGCCACTATTTTACGTTAAGTTGATAACTCGAAGGTGAATTGTTATCAAACTATGTGATATACCCTATAAGTTGTGTTTTCATTTGTATGTAGTACAAAAATCTACTGACCAATTTCATGAAAATACTTTAGTTTATTAGAAAACACACTAATAGTAATGAGGGCGCCACTGTTCATCCGGCGTACTCTCGGCGCAGTCTTAATGAGGGCGCCACTGTACATCCAGCGCGTACGCTCGGCGCAGTCTTGACAAAAAAATATATTTATTATTATTAGTTACTCCGGAATCACTTACTTTTGATGATAGAGCATGGTACTGTCAAATACTTAAAGGGGAATGCCCATCTCTCCTACAAAAAAATGCCTGAGGTGTACAAGAACCAATTATACACTAAAATATGCTACGAAATTGTAAGTTCCGAAAACTCTTTTAGTGATTACTCAAAAAGTTGGTAAAACGCTGTTATTTTTATGCAAATACACAAAGACGATTTTCATCTCAAACTCTTTCAAAACGAATTAAGACGTTTAGTATGTTTACAAACAAAGTAGGTACACATAGGTAAGGAACATGAAAAATACACTTTGCCACCAAAAATGTTGAGCACTTTAGTGCCTTGTCATAATAAACTTCAAACTGAAACTAAATGACAGGCATAGCAATGACAATGACAAGGTTCTGAGTGTGCTCAAGTCATTGGTCGATTATAACTATACCAATATTTATTACGTAAGAAAAGCATTTGAGCTTATGTTTAGTTTATTGCATAAATAAATAGTTTAAAGAAATACAAGTATAAATGGTAGGCTGCCACTTACCGTTTGTGGTGCTATCCACTCCTGTATTAGTTGACGCACTTCATTATTTTGCAATAATAAATGATGACGCGATAATTGCGTAACATTAATATTGCAATTAATGCAATGCTGAGCAGTGCTCATTATTTAAACTAAACGAAAACAATGTAGGTATAACGTTTACCAGCACCTTAGCATCATAGTGTTATTTATATGGAAGTGACGTCTCACGCCATTTATAATATTGCAGATACGAGTAAACATGAGGGTAGGTAAAAATAAAATCGGTTGAGCGTTGACTGTTCAAGTAAAAGTCTATAAATAATGTGCATATTACTCCCATCATTATGAGACTTCAATTTAATGAGTATATTTATATTTAATTATAACATGTTTTTTGGCATATTATAGGTTATCTCTGTACATTCCAGGCATTATATGGGCATTCTCCTTTGTGACCGAAAAAAAGGTTGAGCATCTCTAATGACATTAACGACATCAAGTTTTTTTTATAGGGGCCTAAATTAACGTTCGTGACCGAACCAGCTTTTAAATATTCTTTGTACATTTATTTTCAATTTTAGAACATAAATAATTATACGAACAAACATATTATTACATAATCGTATCATCAGAAAAATTCTACTATCGCTAGTAGGAATAAAAAAACGACTTCAATATAGACTACAATGAGAAAACAAATGAAAGAATGAGCACAGAAAATTACGGGTTGGTTGCAATTCCTGGTTTTTGTATCATTGGAAAATAAAAGGAATTGCTTTCCTGGTAAAGCTGCATTTCCAATGTAAGTAATGGAGTAGGTGCAAAAACCACTGAAATTACCGTTTTAGGGCTCCGTAGCAAATAGCAAGAAGAAGTTTATAGTTAAAATTTCGAAGGTATTTTTAGATAAGTGAGTGATATAGGTATTACATAGATTCTAACTTTCCAAAAGTCAGGTTAAAAACCAGGGTTAGAGTTAAAATTAAATATATAAAAAACTTTTAAATAAAATTAAATAAAAAAAATATTAAATTTAATAAATACGCAAAACATCCGTTTCCTAGGAGCAGCTTTAACCTTTCAATCAATCAATCAACTAGATATCCAATAACTAAATAGATTTCGAAAGCGTATGGCACGTTACTTTTAAGCCATGTAAACTTTCAATTATGATCTGACATAATTATATTCCACATAAACATAATTATAACAAGAGATCAATAGATGGCGCCACTAGTGCTATATTTTGATATTCATCAATGTTGCTTTATAAAATATAACCACTTCTCAAATCTCCACTTAGCAAAATAATACCCTATTAATGAGTACTCTCAACAACGACGGTCGAACGGACGAACGATTGAATGTCCAAGCGGCGAGTTTAAGTAGTCCCGTTAGTGGGAACACATTTTCAATTAAGCAGCATGGTTTCTGCCGATGTATCGAACGTATAAGGCTGCTTAATTGAAAATGCACGCGCTAAAATGTGTTTTGTTCGCTCTGACGGGACTACTTAATTTCGCCGCTGCGATTTCGCTCGTCCGTCTTACCCAGTTCATGGAAAAAAAAAATATTATAACTTCCGACACCACTTTATCAAATCAAATCTAGTCGAATAAATTTTAATTTCAGTCTTTACATCCATTGACATTTATAATAAATGTAATATTCAATTAATAAGTCATCAACAACACCTGTGTTTTATCTTGAAAAGTAAAAATATCGTAACTTATTTAACGGCGTGCCGTACTTTGTAAACGACGTTCGAAGTTGAACTTAACCAGTTAAGTTACAATGTCTGCGGTTAAATATAATTTTCTACACAAGATCTCTTAACGCGCAGCGTACTTTAATTAGTTTTTGTTGCGGCTATAAAACTAGTTTTTAGAGACTTTCTACTTACAGAATACCTACATTTTACGTAATACAAATATTTTTGTGCTCTTACTAAGCATACTGATTTAATTTTTATGCAGATTGACGAATATTTTTCCTCTTTTACTATAAAGTAGGTAGGTAGATACTAGATTTGTTTTGAATGAAGCATTTTGTCGACTCAGACCTTAAATGATTGATAATTAATCAACCTGGATGAGTGATTTTTAATCTACTTTTAAAAAGAAAGAACTTCCTGTAAATAAATAATATGATCTTTCTTTTAAGGATTTCATATTCAAAGGGTGCTAAATGTGACCCTATTATTAAGATGTTTTTAATTGTTTCTCAATTTTTCAGAGGTTATCTGGAAGAGATGCCATAAAGGAATAAGTTTACCTTTGTATGTTCTTGCTCGACTCGCACTTGGCCAGTTTTATAACACAAAATATTCCTCAGAATTAAATTTTAAGTACAGTCGAGTTCATAAATGTTTACACTTTAGTACCTTGTTATTGTAAACGCTGTGATAATTCGTATGTGGCAGTTTAAACATGACATTAAATAGATAAGGTACTAAAGTGTATACATACGTATGAACTCGACTGTACAGTCAGCCAATTTGATTCCTAGGCCACTATGGACTTTGTCAACGTGACGTTGTAAACCAAATCATAGGGAGTCTCTTACGTTTTGGTTGACAACGTCACTTTAACATAGTCCAAAGTGGCCTAGAAATCAAATTGGTTGACTGTACCTACTACGCGTGAATATATTTATTTTTTATCGTATATTAGATATTTAAAAAAGGACTAACTGTTGAGTTTCTTGCGGCGTTTCTTCTCAGCAGTGGTCTGTTGCGAAGCGCTGGTAGATTTTTGACATGTAAAAGTGCCCGTGCGGCCTACTTATTGAATAAACATCTTTAATCTTTTTTTCTTCTTAACCTAACATAACTAATCCGTTTAGAACGTAAGTAAGACTTATGCGATTTAGTTAAACTATTAAGCTACAATATATTTTGCCGACGACAAGTACCTAAATTAACTGGTTCCTTTTAAATAACTCTAAGAAGAGGCTAAGGCAATGCATTAAATGACATTGCACTAAAATGTAACTGGCATCCCCCCTTTCCACCCCTCGTTTAATTTCCCAACCCCCTTTGGCGCGTTCCCAGATGGATTTTTCCTGATTGTCGGTTTGGGATGCAAGAGGACCCCCCAATTTCGTGAATAGCAAAAAAAACTGCAGTGTCACGGTGATAAGTAGAAGACTTCGATATTTTTTACACATTTGTGAAAAATTCGTTTTTCATACTTCATAATGTTTTCATGTTCTCATTGTTATTGCTATAAAAAAATAAAAAAACAGACTTAAATTGCCTAAATATACAACTATAGATTCGACATGTTTATTCAACAAAATTGTTCTAAGATATACAAGTAGATACTACACAGTCTTTCATTGTATTATTTTATTATAATAACTACCAATTCTTAATAGAATAATGTGGCTTATGACATATTCAAATACTAACTTTTGAGTGACTATAAAAACGCCACGCAAATGAATGCAAAACGATAGTTTACATAACTTTCTTAAGTGCTTTCTGTTAATACCAACCCATACAATACTGAACAAGCATGAACTCAAGATATTAACATAACTACTAAGAACCTTGTCATTGATATTGTTATTGTCACTGCCATGCTTGTCAACTGATGTTCAGTTTGAAGTTAATTACGACAAGGTAACAGTCGGAACTGACATCCAATTTAATAGAAACGCTATGACGTGTTTGCTTCATTTTGTCCCAAATCAATCCTCATGTGGGTGGCAACACTTATCTTATCTTATCTTATCTTACAGATGGACCCTTTCGGATACACTTCGACTCTTTAGAACTTTTTGTGCAATTACCCTCTTACACACTCAGCTGGTTCGAATGTGCAGGTTTCCTGATTTTCCGTAAGAGCGGATAATGCACTTAAGTTAGAAAAACTCATTGGTATAGTCACCACCCGCGAATGTTACGCCACTTGCCACTCTTCTTAATTTAACCGTGTAATGCATTTTGGGTTGACAGCCGACTTGACATATTACCCGAGTGTAGTACACGGCTAAATTAAGAAGAGTGGCAAGTGGCGTAACATTCGCGGGTGGTGACTGTACAAGGTGACCAAGGGTTCGAACTCGGTACCTTACGAATTACGACCACGAGTCGACCCCCTAAGCTCCCGACGCTCTCTGGGTGGCAACACTTAACCAAAACCTACAACATGTTCGGCAATCCTCTTAAATACTCCTCCTAACGAGTAAGATACATTAGTAGCCATAGCCTACCTGAGTACACTGAACCTCTGAAAGGCCAATTAGAGCAATGGGTAGCGAAATAAGTAAGCAACGATGCCGCTCACTCTGAGCTCGGTGATGGTTTAGTGCAATAGTAGTACTTTGTAAACATTGATATTGAGTGAGTCAAAAATACGGTATGATACTACACCGGCAAGAGTATGTAAAATTCGTTGTATTTTGTTTTTTACTCTATTATTACTGAGTGGTTTTACATTTTGTCCCGAGAAAGTTCAGAAATATGTTTTCGTCTGAACTATAAACTTAATTAAGGGGTCCTGTGTGGTTGCTGGGTTAGAATAGTGCCGCTCCATTTCTTACCGTGAATGTCATTACATTAGAGGCAATTAAGGGATCCTGTCGCTAATACACTGGTAAACATCTTAGCCTAATTGCGCAAAAAGTGGTTACAGAAGTTTATAGGTACAAGTTAAGTGCAGAAACACCAAATCGCTTTATTTAAATAATATTAAAATGAACTTTTTCTATTGAATCCTTAAACACTCCGATATAAAACGCAAAACATCTCTGAAACAAAGCGAAATTTTAAACTCGAAACTTGTTACGTATTTTTAAAAGACAAAATTATGTTTCACAATTCGATTATAAAGCTCTTTTGAGCTAAAAAACGTATTACTCCCTCGCTTAGGAAGGTAACTTCGTTGGCCGGCGAGTGCGTTTAACCCGCTTGCTTTGACAGCCCTAAATTATGCAAATCTGCAAGCCCGCCGGGATTATTAACGTGACAACCCTGCCCAAATATTGTTAGAACTAAAAATGTTCTGTGAAATTCGGGTTAAATTTGATTGCTTTTGACTTCACTCGTCTCTCATTCCTTTGACCTTTTTCTGTAAAATAACTAAGTCACTGGAGCTGGGTAAGGTAACCGCACGATCGGAGAGCTTCGCGCAAGATGTAGGTACGTAGTACGTACTCTACTGAAGGTTAATGTGGGCTAATAGGATGGATGGATGAATCTGTCACTTTAGGGTGGTATTCTTTTTTTTGTTGTTTTTTGACCAGTACACCCACCTTATAACGAAGCCCAAAATATAGCTTTCTAGTGTCAAACGGTGCTCATACAACATTAAAATTTTCATCCAAATTTATCAAAAATATTTTGTTATTACTTAAAAATATTTTTTAGCATAAAGTAAAGGGGCTTATTGATTGCATCTTATCCATTAACCTACCGCTAAACAGCAGTGTTCGCATTATTGTGTTCCGGTTTGGGGATAAGACAGCCGGTGAAATGACTAGCATAGAGACATTCCATCTTAGTCCTCAGGGTTGGCAACGCATTTGCAGTCTTAGGATTGCATCGCGCATCGCAGTCTTGTGAATGCGAATGTCTATGGGTCACAGTTTCCACTTACCATCAGGTGGCCTGTTTGTCTTCTCTATGCCATAAAAAAAGCGCCTTAAAAGCACTTTTAACATTAGGCAACATTTTACATAGACAAATGAAAGTCGTTTTGAAACATAAGCAAACAAATAAACAGGTGCCTTGACTTAACTGCACTTTGTTTTTTCCCCATACAGACGTGGACCACCCTACTGCTGGGTCTCTATTTAAAGCGGTAAAAACATATTATCTTTGACGTGTTATTAGTATTATAGTTTCCTCGGTCACTAGTAAATGTGTAAGGGCCGTAAAATTGGACATGCGCACTAACACAATAAAAAAATCTACGAAACTTTTCCTTTGTGCGACAAAAATTAGCCATTCAATTGTAAGGATACTTTTCGTCACTCAACTGATCTTTTTTCGCCGTTAATTGTATGGTTAACTAGGGCTAACTATGGTCTAACCTTTTGGTCCTCACGAAATAAGAGCTGTCATAAACGTTAATAATATTGAAATATATCAAAAACAAAGGTTCATTGAATTGACAAAGTTTAACGTCAACATATTTCGCATGTAAGATCTGAGAGAACTTATTTTTTATTTAAGCGCAGTATTTTACCTCATGGATGTAGAAAAATGCTAAACACAATCACTTCTCCCAACGACTCAAAATTGGTTCAATTCTAACCCTCATTTTGTAAAACTGACAAAGGGGTTTGGGTAAAAGTGTTGCCATTTGTTAATGTCATACATTTTCAATATGAGCGGTCATTCGTAAAAGTGTTCAATTATGATAGAAGAATTCAAAATATACATACCTATTTTGTTATGTAATGTCTCTTAAGTGCATCGGAGCCGAGATATTTAAATATTCATATCACTGCGTACTTTTAGTGCCAAATACTGAATAATTAAATCCTTAATATCTCCCCTCCGATATTATTTAACGAAATAAATTATATACAACAATGTGTATTTAGAGGTCTTATAAATAACATGGCCGCTGAAAAAATATGTTAATTTTCTTCATACAAACTTACCCAATGCCCTTTGTTGTACTTGCATCTTCCCCGGAAAGAATTTAAGATTAAGTAATTATCACGAACAATACAAAAACACTTCAAAATAAACCGGTTTCAAAACCAACTAAACAGCGTCAAATAATGTCCGTTCTCCTTGAAATTTCCTATTTGGTGCCTGCATCTAATATAACGTAAACTGAATAATGCATGAAATATACTCAAGCCGGTGTTTCAAGTACACAATAGCATTGTAACCTAATTCTCGCTATAGCACGCCTCTCAGTCCGAGCCCGATCCTTAGCTGTTTTGAATACGTGCTTTGCAATTCTTTGTAACTATTAAAATACAAAATCCAAAATTCCAAATTCAAAATATTTGTTTAGTAAATATACTCGGGCTCTTTCTTTTACACGTCATTGCGGAGAAGAAGCGCTGCAAGAAACTCCAGCAGAAGAATGATAATAGATAAGAGAAAAAAGATCGCCAAAGTAAAATCTAACTGAACTAATTTGACTAAGATTATACCCGACTAGGTCCCACAAAACAGCAGCCGGAGTAGGAGTAGACCAATGAGAAGTTGGCAGGACGATAGAGACATATTCAATCTATTCTGTCAAAGATTGTCTTATCTATGGATGAGTGACGAGTAGGGACCTTTTACAGAGGAAAATTCAAATTCAAATTCAAATTACTTTATTTCACAAAATTTCAGGTACATAAGATGACATTATATAATTTAATTTTGGTATCACTAAAATTTGCCATACACGGCATGCGAAATTGAATGCTTAATTCTATTTACATTTCTAATAATAATTCTATTTATATCTTAATTATAATTTAAATATTCTTGTATGCTATAAAAGCATTTCTCTGCCAGCCATTTTTTTAAATGAATACCTCTTGAATAGACTGTTAAGATTACATTGTATAGATAGTTTTAAAACATTTCTATTTTCATATACCAAGTCAACTATTTTTTATATCGATGGAGTAAATAAGTTACATTAACTTAACGTCGTAAAAAAAACCGTGTGACAATTAGAGTCAACGCTCTCGTGTTCGCACTTGGTAAATAGTAAAATTTTCTAGCACATTGAAAACATGGTGCAGATAGATTTCATTAAAGTACAGTCACGTGATTAAATTTGGTACCCACCTTAGGACTCAAGTCAATCTGACATTCCACAACAATAAGATTGAGTTTCCTAAAACTTACAAATGACTTCGCATCTTTAATAACATTGACGACTTCAAGTTTATTTTTCTTGAAGTAGGTCCCAAATTAACACTTGTGACCGTACATAGGACCAGTTCCTAAATAGTAAAGACGATTTGAAAACGTAAAATTGAAATGTTAATGCTAGAGCTGCAGAATACGTCACAAATATTCAACACCCCTACAAACTAATCACTTAAAGCAAATAATCAAAATGAATGTTCTCGTTCGCGCCGTGTACATAACTGTACTCGTACACGGGTTACTTGACCGGCACTCGGTCTGATTACACGGTCAGCAAACAGCTGCATTACGTGTTTAGGATAAATATTGGTATTTATTTGGCTTACGAATACATTGGTTGGAATGAAGCGATGATTGAATGGGTATCGGTTAACGTGTTGGTAATTTTATGTACGGTTTTGTTGTTATACGTGAACTGTTTTTTTTCTAAGCAAGACGTAAACGAGACGCTAAGAACAATAAGGAAATAAAAAAGGTGCGATCTGTTTGATCAACTCCAATTTGGCAGCTGAGTTATTTTTGCGTTTTTGTTTGTTAGTAGTAAATAGTCCTTCGGTTTTGTATTAATAATCAAGTAAAATAGAATGAAATTTTAGAAAAACAAAAACGTTAAAACGTTTTTATTCAAAAAGACTCCTAGTCATTTTATTACCATCCAAGTGGGATTTACAGATGTGATACTAAAATAAAAATCTATATTTATTTAATTCAATTTCTGGTATAAACTTACAGCATAGGCGCCAAGGGCTCCCATGACATTATGTAAGTATAAAATAAATTTCAAAAGCTTGTTACGTAAAAATATTTTTTTAAATTCTTATTGACAAATTACATATGAACTATACATATTATTACTTATTTAAAAACAACATGATAATCAACACAAGCATTGACAGCAATATAATTACTCGTTTTAAGTCAAATCCCAGTAACAGATGACAGGCATCTCATGGCCGTATATTAAACTAAGCTTGGCTAATATATCCAACTCAAGACACTTCAAGTCATCACTGATTTATGATGTATCTTAAGATTGGTATTTACTATCTACCAATATCCTTGTTATACAGATTCCACATTACCACACATACATACATACATTAAATCACGCCTGATTCCCAGAGGGGTAGGCAGAGACCACTTCTTTCCACTTGCTACGATCTTGACAAATTTCTTTCGCTTCTTCCACATTCATACATCGAGTCATGCACGCACGTCGGTTTCGCATACTTAAGATTCAGCCCTTTTCCGGTATTTCTCCGATTTGACTCGAAAAAGTACGCCTAGGGCGTTCCTTTCCGACCCGTCCACTCGTCACTCGATCTGTATTATCTCTTTCGTCAATCTTCTTTCATCCATCCTTTCCAAATGACCAAACCATCGAAGCATGACCTTTTCAATGTGAGTCACTACATCTTAACCAGTAACATAACATAACCAGTTACAGTATTCGTCTGAACATAATTACCGTGTCACAAGCAATTCAAAAGACATCCAATTAATTCAAAAGCATCTCAGTGATCAACACTTAGCGATTCGTCCGGAGGAGCCGGTCCTCGAGCGAAACATTCCCTAATGATCCCGCGTCCTTTGAGCAGTGGCCCGGGAAATTTCGCGTGGATGACACGAGCGGCACGAGGGGGACGCTCTCGTCTTGTCTTACTATGTCGCACGGAATTACGAGCTAGTGAGGTTTATATCAAAAGCGGTAAAGACGTATACTTACGTAAATGGAATATATAATTAAGTAAAAAGAGTACACACAACATACAATAGTTCGAGAAGAAGGAAGGAAGATTCACCACAGACAACAAAACTTTATGATGGCAGTGTTGCCAACATTGACATATCAAATATTGAGTTAAGCATTTTTAATGCACTATTATAATGTATACTGTAAAATCAATCGAGTCATAAAAAAAATATCTAAACCTGATATTGAAGTCTTGCGGTTGCAAATATTACTGGTGGTAGGAGCAGGAGAGAGGGCAGATATTTGTGTGCTGAGCGCAAATATTTGCTCCTGAGTCTTGGATATTTTCTATGTATTTAAGTATATAATTTCTCTATATAAGTATTTATATCGTTCTCTAGTACCCATAGTACAAACCTAGAGCTTAGTTTGGGACTACGTCCATTGGTGTTACATATTCCCCTGATTCCATCTTAGTCCTCAGGGTCGGCAACGCATTTTGGTCTCAGGATTGCAATCTTTAGATTATCGCTTAAAGAATGCAAATGTCGATGAATCACTGATCCCATTTACCATCAGGTGGCCTGTGTGCTCGTATATCTTCACCATGCCATAAAAAAACGCGTTTGCCATTTTTACTGGTAGGAGCTGCCCCCTATTTTACCATCTTGACAATGACATGTGACAGGTCACAATTCGGTATACATTGGAAAGTTAACATGTTGATACATCGCTGCGAGTCATATAAGCTGCGCCATGTACTATCAGCCCAATGGAACCCTGACCCACCATAGAACGGTATCACAGTGACATTATAAAACAATTTGTTTGACACTTCTTATGACTTGAATCATAACGTCTCTGTGACATAGTTCTATGGTGGGTCAAGGTTCCAATCAATGGTCTGATAGTACACTGTAATGTCACACATGGGGGCTAACCTCACGTATGGTCAGTCCAGATCGTTACATACATTTATCTTATAACCTACCACCGCTGTGAAGATAAGACCAAATACCGTTCTTTATACTAGAAGAAATGAGCGTTACTTTACAAACGATTTCACACTAAACAACATCAAAATTTGAAACTGAAATCAAATGTATCTGTAAGTAATGAATTATCCACTCTGAGGCCGCAAATTCTGACTCACACTTGACTGTTTTTTTTACACGTGTATCACTCCCTCCCTTCCTGACCCGACGGACGCTGTCAGGGTTCCGTCGGAGATAATTGCTGTTGTTGTTTATGGTAGTTTCCGCTTACCGTCCCTATTCGTTACCAATTAACACCTGGATACCTTTTTACTGGTAGCTAATGGTTACTTATATTTATTTTTTGTTACTCTTTACTGTACACGTAAACAGCCGACTTAATGTATAAAAGTAATGTCTAACAGTAGGTCAAAATCAAGAATCAATCAAAAATTCACAGAGACATAGATATCGTTTTAATTTTTAATTACTTTAGTGAGCTACTTCTTTTTTTACAGTAATTAGACCAAAGGAAAAATTCACCATTACTACATACATACATACATTAAATCACGTCTTTCCCAGAGGGGTAGACTATTTCTTTCCACTTGCTACTATCCCGACAAATCTCTTTCGCTTCTTCCACATTAATACATCGAGTCATGCATGCATGTTGGTTTCGAATACTTAAGATTCCACCCTTTACCAGTGTTTCTTCGATTAGATTCGAAAAAGTACGCCTAGAGCGGTTCCATCCAACCCTTCCACTCACTTTCGCTCTGTATAATCTCTTTCGTCAAACTTCTTTCATCCATTCTTTGTAAATGACCGAACCATCGAAACATGCACTTTTCAATCAATCTTTTAGTCCAAATTTATCTGTGTCTTTTTCATTCCTTACTCTATCAATCAGTTTCATACCACACATACTACGCAAAGAGCGCATTGCTATACGCGATAATAAGCGATAAATTGGCAAAACATTACCTTGTTAACCCCTTGATAATGCATTTTATGATCAAAATCGAATGTGAAATGCTTCTGCTTAAAATAATTAATGTTATTAATGAAATCACTTCTCGTTACATGCGCATTAAAATGTTGATGGAATATTTCCAAAGTAAATTGCTTTGAACGCATGTCAATACGGCTGGATCAAACGTCTACCTACCAAATTTAGAAATCATTGAGAACCTCCAGTATTTCGTTACAACCATCATGGCAACAGATCAAAAGGAATTTCATCCACAAATTTAAATTACTCTTTCATTATCCTTTTCTGTCTATTTAGTCATGTCTCTAGTGCAAGTGAGATAGAACTAACTGTTTCATTTCGGTGCAGTCTGCCTCTAAATGTGACGAGAGGCGATTTCACTCACGGCTTTGACTAGTTAGTCAAAGAGATCGGCAAAGGACAGCATTCGATATGCGTCTTTCATTCAGTGAGTGCTTCGGAGTTTCGTAGTGATGAAAACAAAGGTCTCCTTTTTTATTAGCCATAGACTCCTATATTTATAAGTTGCATGTTTATCTATCAATACCTATGCTATGACTTCGTCCACATTGACATCAATTCCCTCGAATATAATTTAATTTTCTCAGTATATGAACTATTTGTGTTCCCAATTGTGTCTAAACCTGGTCAGCTGCTTATTATTCGTTTTATTCTGTATAATTGTATTAGAAAAACAATTCATTCTTCAATAATTATTTTTTGTAAATTTCCGACTGTTTTGGGTCATGCTACTAGAAAATAATGGACAAGGCACCAATAATGGACACTTGATTCTTATTTTGCATGAGGGTTATTCATTTGTTTTATAACAATCGATTTAGGTTTTGCGGGTGGTAGGACCTTGTGCAGGGTCCGTCCGGATCGCTACCACCATCTTATCCATTAACCTACCGCCAAACAGCAGTGTTCGCATTGTTGTGTTCCGGTTTGGGGGTAAGACAGCCGGTGAAATAACTAGCATAGAGGCATTCTATCTCAGGGTTGACAACGCATTTGCAGTCTTAGGATTGCATTGCAGTCTTGTGAGTGCGAATGATGGATCACAGTTTCCACTTACCATCAGGTGGCCTGTGTGTTCGTTTGCCTTCTCCATGCCATAAAAAAAAAAAAAAAGGTCCGTATGAAATTGCTAAAAGTTTCTATCAAATCAAAATCAAAATACTTTTATTTCGGACAACGAGATCCATATCGGGTTGTCCAGATCTATGATTGGTGCCATCACCCTACAATTTATTTTTGTGTAAATAAGTTTTTCGCACTTGTAATCTATTTTTAAACGCTCTCTCCAACTACTTCAACGATGTTATTTAATAATAAAATAATAACCTTACACGTGTAATTAACAAAATAATTGAATTTCAATTGAATTTCGCATCAAAATTATATGTTAAGAAATAATTAAATTAAATTTGATACGCAAGCGACCTTTAGAAATAACCACACGCCATATTTCCCATTACTTCCTCAAAGGGGCAGAAATCCCAAATTAATACAGTAACTAACAAAGAACCTAACTAATTTCACCCCGCAAAGCCTTTAGTCCCCTAAATCACATAAACCCGGTTTCTCATTAAACTCAATGATAAAAATTTATGTCAAAAGTTAAGCGAGAGCTTATAAGGGCCTATTAAGTTTTGTTTTTGAGTTGCCGCTTATGGTAGCCTTTGCTAACGAGATCCTAACTTTGTTTTGCGTAACTTTGGGGTGTAATTGGGAATTTTAATACCTAATTTGGAAGGTGTTTTGGTCACTGTGGCGCTGGAAAGAGACGGAATATTCGTTTGCATGCATGAGTTCACCCTAGAAGTATAAAGGAGGAAACGTGGTTCAGTCGAAATGGAACAGTTCTTTTCGAGAGTCGTTTTGCATATTTCTGATGCAAATGCTTTGAATGTAATCTCGATTTTTGACAGTAAAAACGTGATAAGAAAGTGTATTGATGAGTGAGTAGTGATTATGTGTTAAATTGGATAGCTTTAAGAATGATTTACGTAGATTTACAAATAAAGAGACCTTACGGCATAGTCCACTTTCTAACCATCTTATACATAAACGCTCAATAGCTAAAGGGTCTTAGAACATGCTTCGTGCTTATCTGTCATTATGAAAATTTAAATTTGACACAAAGGGACAAACAACACGGTTATTGTTAGTACTTATTTACTTTCTCTTATGAGTAGTTATTGACATTCCATGATCATCATTATTTGAGTGTCATGAGTGTCATTTTATTCTTGACACTAATATTAAGATTGAAAAAGGCATGCTTCGATGGTTCGGTTATTTGGAAAGGATAGATGAAAGAAGATTGACGAAAGAGATATACAAATCGAAAGTAAGTGGACGGGTCGGAAGGAGCCGCCCTACGCGTACTTTTTCGAGTCAAATCGGATAAATACTGGAAATGGGTCGAATCTTAAGTACCCGAAACCGACGTGCGTGCATGACTCGATGTATGAATGTGGAAAAAGCAAAAGAAATTTGTCCACATCGTAGCAAATGGAAGGAAGTGGTCTCTGCCTACCCCTCTGGGAAATAGGCGTGATTTAATGTATGTATGTATGTAATATTAACTATTAAATAGATACATACATACATACATACCATCACGCCTTCATCCCAGAGTGGGGTAGGCAGAGCTACAGAATTACCAACAACTTTAACAGCCAGTTGTTAATTCTGTAACCACATTTTGCACAAACAGGCTAAGATGTTTATCATGTGTATATTAGTGACAGGTTGCAAGCCCATCGCCTAAAAATACTACAAGCCTTTAATCCCTTAGTCGTCTCTTACGACTTCCACAGGAAGGTATGGAGTGGTACTATTCTATTCTGCCGGCAACCACACGGCCACTATTAAATAGATAAGCCAGATAATTCACTATATCGTATTTCTTAAATCTGATTACAGCCTCGAAATTACTGAAAAAAAAGTAATTTTGATGTTTTTATTAATTTATATTGTTAACAACAGGTGTATCCCAATTCAAGGCATTTTAGAACAAAACTAAACTATCAATTTATCTGAAGCGCTGAGCAGCTACTCGACCGGTTAAGTGCGGTGTGTGTATCTTGCTCTAGGGCTTAAACTCGAGTGCAAGAGAATAGTTAATAGAGATACTATGTAACTTCTGAGATCAAACAGCGGGACTATAGCAGCGAGCTATGTCCGTTTTGAAGTTCGAGAAATTCATGAAAGATTAAAATGTCAGTTTTGTTTTTGCGATTAATTTTCATCTTTGACCTACGGGGTTATTATGACGTCTGTGTAATTTATTTTACACTGAGAGAATATGACAGAGTTATGTAGCTGCTATAGCTCCGTCCTTTACGCTCAAAGTAAAATGAACTGCAAAGTTATGTCACAATAACCATGTCATAGTGATGTCAACGTTTTGACAGCTCTTATTTACTTAACAGCAATGCGACCGAGTTAAAAACAATACCATAACAGATCAAACATAGTATAGTACATTACTTAACAAGGGCTGTAAAAGAAAGAAAGCCCGAAATCGCAGGTATTTGAGACCCGAGCCGTAGGCGAGGGTTATAAATATGCGATAGAGGGCTTTCTTTTTTACTGCCCGTGATGAGTACACAATTTTACGTCTTCACCTGGCCACAATGCGAGTTTTACCGTGCGCGCAGCGTGCGATTAAACTCACATTATGGCCAGGTGTTACGTAAAATTATTTATTATATCAGATTTTGGTTAAGGCTAGAATTTACCTATGCTGTTTCAGGGATGATCTAACTATCCAACCTCTAACTTAAAATCATGCAAGTATCCTTTGAAACAAGAAATAATAGTAAAAAAACAGTTTTTTGAATATTACATTTGCCATGTTCCTTGTTTTTAGCTTTTACAAGATGCCGCTAAAACATACGCGAATAGAAAGTTTTCCTTAGAACCAACCGTTCTGCCGTCCTAAGCAAAAATGCAGTAACTAAGATAAACCTCCTGTAGTAATATCAACCTTAATATTAACGATATAGGATTGAATCCGCTTTGGTGATTGAATTCAAGATACTGCTCATTGGATTAGGAGGTCAGAATCTACTACGTAACCTTATATGGCTGGTAAATATTTTTCCAAACCTTTAAGCCAGTTCAATACCATTTAACCTTCCATAAAGATTAAGGTAAGAGCTAACCATTACCATAACCTTTCGGTCAAAATTGGGAAATTCCCTACTCTAACCTAAATAGAGGTGGACCGCTACCGAAAATTTCCCCAGGGCACATATTACTAATATTATCAATGCGAAAGAAAATGTATGTTTGTTACCTTTTCGTTGAATAACTCTACAACCAATGGACATGTTAGTACAGTCACCAGCAATAATATATTATACAACATTGAGCGCAAAAATATGTGAAAGGTCTTTATTACTATATTTCCGATAAATCCCTTCTTAGCTACACCTTTACAATATCTAAGGAATATTCCTACATCTGCTACCTACTGTAGGATGCCCTGGAGCAACATGGAGCGATGATATGCGTAGTTGGTCCGATGTAGGTGATTGTTAAATAATAAAAAAGGCATGAGATATATAAGGAGCTAACAAATTAGTCACGGATATTTTAAGAGATAATACATTACATTAAAACAATTAACTTTTAACTGTAATTAAGGAACCTTTGTATATCATTTTATTGTTTTCATTTACCGAACAAAAAATATAAACTATAATTAATCTTTAAAATAATCACCCCTATTATGTACCTGTCAAGATGTTTAACACTGTTTGTCAAAAGTCGGTTTTGGTAAATGTCAAGTATTTTATTTATCAACTTTAAGAGGCCACTTGAATTATAGTTTAAAGAGGTTCTAGAATGTCTAAAGAGGTCTAATTTTAATTATCTTATTAACAGGGTGTTTTAACGTAGCAAATTTGTTTCCTAGTTTTCTCCAAAAACACATAAGAAAACCTATGATGTTTCATACTTAAATGTACTCCGAGAACCGAGTACTATCAGCTGTAAAAATATCCGTGACTAATTTGTTAGCACCTTATATAAAATACTATCTCCCGCACTTTCTTTGCCTCAGAGTTATAGCTAAATAACTTTCTTAAGACCCTTATAAATTCATTTAGCACATATAAGGGACCCGGCTAAGCCCAAGACGGGGATAAGAAGAAAAATGTCAACGTAACTTTTACCATTTTTATAAAACTAGCTGTTGCCCGCGTCTGTTCGCTTTGTTTTTTTATTGTTTTTTACGAGAATCAAATAACATTTTAGCTAAATTTAGGTTTTTCTACACATCTACTACAATGTTGACGACGCGCTGGCCTAGTTGGTAGTGACCCTGCCTACGAAGCTAGCGGTCTTGGGTTCAAATCCCGGTCCCCACAGGAACAAATATTCGCGCTCATCACACTAATATCTGCCCTTACCGCCCCTGCCCCTGTTTTTTTTTTAATGTCTACATAATGAAACTCAGCATAAAATCAAAGTAATAATAATAATAATAATAATAAAGCTTTATTTACTTCCACACAAGTTAATTGCTAGTTAGTTGTAAAAATACATAAGCGGTTATTTTCTAAAGTAGGTTAATTAGTTTGTATGGACCCCTTTCGGGTAAAAGCCTCCTCCAAGAAGTTCCATTTTTCTCTATCTGTAGCTGTGGCTAGCCAACCTCGACCCGCCGTCGCAACTATTTCATCTGCCCATCTGACACGCGGCCGGCCTCTCGCTCTAGTGCACCGTGGTCCAGTCCATCTCACTGACCGTATGGTCCATCTGTCATCGCTATACCTTGCCACGTGGCCTGCCCACTTCCATTTTCTTTTTAGCGAAAAAGTTACGGCGTCAGTTAGTTTTGTTCTCTTACGAATTTCCTCATTTCTCACCTTGTCTTTTAATTTTAGACCTAGGCAACTTCTCTCCATTCTTCTTTGAGTAGTGCCGATTTTATTTCTTGCCTTGAAATCGAGTGCCCAAGTTTGGCAGGCATAGGTGAGGCATGGTAGTATATCTGAGTCCATAACTATCTTCTTAGCGGGCAGAGGGAGCTTGGATTTTAATATCTCTTTATGAGCCCAGTACTTCTTCCAGGCGATCCCTATTCTTCTGTCTATTTCTTCTATATTTCTTTCTTTGTTAAAAGAGATTTGTTTGCCTAAATAGATGTACTTTTGTACAAACTCAAGAGGGATGTTATTTACTAAGATGGGTGCCGTGTGATGATTAGTCATAACTTTCGTTTTATCGAGGTTCATTTCTAGTCCCACTCTTATACTGACATGGTGTAAGTCGTTTATCATGTTGTTTAAAAGTACTGGGTTTTCTGCAAACACAATGATATCGTCGGCGAACCTGAGGTGGCTTAAAAAGTTCCCATTCATGTTGATGCCTTGCTTAGACCAAGGTAATTTTTCTATTATGTGTTGTAGGACGGCTATAAATATTTTTGGAGAAATCGGGTCGCCTTGTCTCACACCTCTTTTTATGTCGATTTTTGTGCCTGTTCTATCTAATTTAACTCTGCTTGAACTATTAGCATAGATGTTTTTCAAGATGTTTATGTATTTTTCATTTATATTTTGTGTTTTTAATGCTTCCCAGATACTGCCATGTGATATAGAGTCGAAGGCTTTTTTGTAGTCGATAAAAGCTATATATAGAATCAAAGTACCTACCTTAATTCCACAGTGGTCCAGTTCCTTCTAAGGGTTTTATCCACTCGGCTACATTGAAAAACTGTACCGACTTCAATTTAAACTTCAGGAACCACTGGCTTGTCCCAAATCGCATTACGTCCTCGCCCCATTACACTCAAATAACTTCGAATTAGGATTTTTCAAAAGAATTCCCCGTATTCGATACCGCTCATTTTCCGGATCTAATTTAAAAACAATTACAATCAAAGGAAACGTTTCAGACGGTTCCGTTTGAAAATGTGGAACAGATGTTAAGTGAAGTTATTAACTTTTTATTGTAATAAACTCGTATTGTTTGATGATGTATAAGTAATGCTTTTCGTTCATGTCACAGAATTCGGGGGCCAATATAATTGATTTTTTCAAATACTTTCTTAGAATGAATTTTGAAATTGATTTTTATATACCAGATTAATAACAAAATTTTATTGTATCGACTCTTGTATCTTGTGTTTTCTTTATTCTTCTTATAAATGAAAGTTTTCTGTAATATTATTATTGTCCTAAAGAAAAAAGATGAATATTATTAGACGTTAAGGTTAATAACTATTTAACCAGGGTTTTTCAAAGTTAAATATTTATAGGGTCAGTCAGTCGTTTTAACTCTAATGAGTTTTATAAATTGCCACCACAAACAACTAATTTGGAAAACATGATCCCATTGAGTCAACCAGTTTTTTCTAGCTCGCCATTTCAAAAATGCAAGCGACCTTAAAAACATTCCAGCCAATTCCACCGCGCGGCAATCTACGTCCTTTCTTTTTCTTTTTTCACGGAAAAAACAGGGCAATCTGCCCTTAATTCTGTCGCCTGCCAGTCCGAGGAGGAAATTACAGTCGAACATTGGAATTTTATCACAATTGATTACGGAATGTTTTCGTGCTGATTGTTTTTGATCACAAATAAGTGAATTACGAATTTGTTTTCCTTTCTGACCTACTTGTTGAATTAGTTTACATTGTTAATCCGGACAGGAAAATGCGTTTTTTTGTTTTATTCCTAGGTATGTATCCAGAAGAAATACATTATTTTAGTTAAAAAATACTATAGTGAAATAATGAGACTATATTGATTGATGTTGTAGTGTAACGTTGAACATAAAAATGGTTTATTATTTTTGTTCGTGGCACTAATATTTTATTTTTACCGATAGTACTGTTACGTTTTCTGCGAATCACCTTTGCATTATTCTTGTTTTATTTTTCCATGTAAAGCTCTTTTGCCAAGAAAACGATATAAGCACAATTATTTTGCTAACGCAAGTTCCAATTTAGTTGTCGGGTTCTTGGTAAAAGTGTTTGTTTAGTGAGTCGTAATAAAATGACATTTCATTTACCAGAAATATCGGTTATATTAATTTTCTTAGAATCCCTTATTAGTATCACAAACACGTGGGCGATTAAGGGTCTGAAACGATAGACTTAATAAAGCGTCGTGCGTCGTTTAAGCATAAGTGTATTATAACTTATAACATCCTATTTTTACAGGTTTTTGAACATTAAATAGACACAAGCTGTCACTAATACACTGGTAAACATCTAAGCCTGATTGTGCTAAATGTGTTTACAGAGTTGTCAACAGGTTTTTAAGTGGTTGGTAATTCTGTAGCTCTGCCTACGCCACTCCGGGAATAAAGGCGTGAACTTGTGTGTGTGTGATATTTTACGGGAAGACATGGAGTTGCACTAAAAAAACACTTTTTACTGCCGAAAATAGTAAATGATCACCAAAACCTAACCTAACCTAATTTGGCGATACTATTCTTGGATCTCAAAGATAATTTTGTTGTTCATTTGTTCTCATTAAAAATCTGTGGTGACTTACGGAGGTGTTAACAATTCCTTACCAACTCCATGGATGAATGAAAAAAGATTGACGGTCGGAAGGGGCTGCCTTAGGCGTACTTTTTCGAGTAAAATCGGAGGAATACTGGAAAAGGGCCGAATCTTAAGTACCCGAAACCGACGTGCGTGCATGACTCGATGTATGAATGTGGAAGAAGCGAAAAAAATTTGTCAAGATCGTAGCAAATGGAAAGAAGTGGTCTCTGCCTACCCCTCTGGGAAACAGGCGTGATTTAATGTAATGTACCAACTCCATTGTTACAGACAAGTCCTGGATAACGGCACGCTGGTGCTGCTACCGTTCGCGGCGTCCCGCTACCGTCAAGATGTGCATGCCGCCGTGTACCGCTGTCGCGCGCACAACGCTCACGGCGCCGTGGTGTCTAGGGACATGCGCGCGCAGGCAGGTTAGTCATATCATTATTATCTTTATACTTATTATATTCGTAGGCTCACTTTCATTGTCGGTGAAAAGCCTTTTCAGACTAGGGCGATAATCGCACGGTTTCCAAACCTCGCGGTTCATATTTATTTGAACATAGAAAATGTTCAAAAAGGTGCTCCGACGTAACCGGCGTTTTACTATCAAAAAGTCAACCACGTGGATTAGGAATCTCTTGGTTTCCGTGCTTTAAAGCTAAGTAGGAGTCACGCCACTCTGCCTAGTTATATAGAGATAGAGAAGTCAAACGAGCACACAGGCTACCTGATAGTAAGTGGAAACTGTGACCCATAGACATTCGCATTCACAAGACTGTAATGCAATCCTAAGACTGCAAATGCGTTGCCAACTCTGAGGACTAAGTTGGAATGCCTCTATGCTAGTCATTTTACCAGCTGTCTTATCCCCAAACCGGAACACAAAAAAGCGAAAACTGGTGGTAGGTTCATCTATATATTTCTGTCCAACCGGAGCGGCTTAATAACATCAGACCAATAAACTGATGGTCTGCCTGGGTCTCCTTCGCGATCCCTAACATCGTTTGTCCTAAAATCACTTGCCCGAACTGTTTTGCTCTAATGGGCATTAGCCCTAACGATCAATTGCCATAACAATCATTTTCCATAATGTAATGATTGCCCTAAAACTCATTTGCCCGAGTATTTTTAACCATAACTATTAATATTCCTAATGTCATTTGGCATATTCCTCAAAATCCCTAATATCATTTCACCTCATGTCATTTATCCTAAGTGTAGTTGTCCTATGGACATTAGCCCTAACTATCAATAGCCATAACAATCATTTTCCATAATGTAATGATTACCCTAAATCTCATTTGTCCGAAATAGGTATACTATAAATATCAGGTTCCCTAATATGTTTGCAATAACTACATATCAAGATTCGCGCAATTGGATAAGTCTAAGGCAGAGCCCAGTAAGGTACGACGACGAGCGTAGTGAGGAGGAGTGTTAGGTTGAACTGTGACCCTAAAGCGCGCGAGCCGAGCGAGCGTAACGAGCGTGCCGCGGCAGTGGCCGGCGAAGCGCCAGAACCAGACTGCTGTCAGGTAAGTAGGTTACGAGTACTATCGGCAGAAAAGTAGGTTAATCACAATTAGGGAAAATATGCATTAGGGCAAATAATGTTAGGTAGTACAAATATAGGACAAATTACAATATGCCATACAAAGTTAGGAAAAATAATCATTAGGATTAACGATCGTTATGCTTACCGATAATTATGACACATGACTATTATGGCACACATAACGTTAGGATGAAGAATCAATATGGCAAGTGATGTTAGGAAATAAAACATTATGGAAAAAAAATATCATCCATACGATGTTAGGAATCCTAAAGATAGGCCATGTGAGCGTTAGGACAAGTGATCATTATGACATACAACGTTATGGAATACAAAAATAGGTTAAAAAACTTTAGGGATTCAGATATAGATCCGGTCTGCCTATTCATCTATAACCAACTCTTGGCCATTACATGGTATTATCATTTAATTACCATATCAGCAAAAAGACACTGAGGCAAAAAACGACACTGGTTAAGATAGGCCGAACCCAAGAATCGCCACAGTGATCGGTTCATTGAGCAGATTCCTACGACCTGACCTTAACCAGCTTTCTTTCTTACTGCCCTCTATCTTACTAGGTAAAACCATATTGCTTTGGCCATGTTATGGTATGGTTTATTTATCACACGACTGCCATTAATGTCAAGTAAAGAAGAGCTAACGTAATGTTGACAATATGATAGCACGTTATAGGTTATATGATTCTACCAAGTAGAATACAAGTCCTGGTAGTGATATGAGAGAAGTGAAAATCCGGTATACATCGCAAAGTTAACAAGTTCCTCGAGCAATAAGATTAATATAGGCAGCGCAATGTGCACTGTAATATAACTTGAGATGTCGTTGTAAGGATAGGAATAAGAGGCAGGTTGATCCATTTTGTGAGGGCAAAAAGGCATAAAACCTTTTAGTTTCAGATATAAATGAAGCATTTATAAATGAAATATGGATAAATTGACAATTTTAATGCATTTGCATTTTTTTTAGTTTTTACGCATACATACAGTCACGCCTTCATTCCCAGACCGGGTTAGGCAGAGCTGAATTACCAACAACTCTAAAAACTTGCTGTTAATTCTGTAACCATATTTTGCACAATCAGACTAAGATGTTTATATACCAGTGTATATTAGTGGCAGGTCACAAGCCCATCGTCTAACAATACTACAAGCCTTTATTCTCTTAGTCGCCTCTCACGACTCTTACGGGAGAAGCAGGCAAACACGCAGTAAATTTTAGCTTCTAAGACAATTTGATCATAATATTATTATATTTTGGCCCTTGACTGTTTGACACAGTACACCCTCCACATTTATATTGTGAATTTTTTAACGTGTCTCAATTCAACACGAAGATAAACTTTTTGTTTTTGTCAAGCATAACGAAGAGTTCTCCTTAATTTAATTGTGTCACTCAGCATGTCAACCTTTTTACCTTAATTTGCAAGCGTAGGTAGAGACAATCTTTACAAATGTATAAAGTGACAACTGGGAAAGGTAATATTAAGGGGTTTTATTCATATTAAAGGTTTTTTTGATGTCATTTCTTTATGAAGACAGATATATTTGATAGGTACGGTCTGAAACATACATATTTATACGTTCTCAAAACAAAAGTTAAAAACATCTACGCTTCTATGCCACAGACAATAAGGGTTATTGTACATAGTTAAACTGTTGACTTTATAAGCATTTTGGATTAAAATATTGAAAAAAATATGAAACAGTGGGTCGGTCAGACCTTACAGGCATGCTAAAGTTGTTAACCTTCCAACACACCATTTTTTTTTATATTGACAAAAGGCGGTTAGAAATTGAACATTTGCCACATAGGTACTAAATGTACGTCACGAAATTTTGGCACCCACCCTAGGTCCAAAGTCAATCTGACATTCTACAACAATAAGGTTGGGTTTCCTAAAAGTTAAAAATGACTTGACATCTTAATGACATTGACGACTTCAAGCATAATTTTTCTTGTAATGTGTCCCAAATTAACGCTCGTGACCGTGACATTTTTTTATACGATATTAACTTATCTATCCGCAGTGTTATTATAAGGACGTTAAAATGACTATTAAAACGAAATCCGTTGTTTTAATTTTTCTCTTAATAATTAATGAAACATTTATAATGGAGCGGATGCGCGGAGCATTTAAAAGGTTTCACAGAGCAGTCGGCTAATTAGCTGCATCATTGATGGCCCTCGCCGCCCGCCCGTGACGTCACTGATGACGGGTTTAACGTTACGGTTATAATACGTCTAACGACTTTCATTAGTACCTTTTTTACCTGAGTACGGTAAAGCAAAAAGACAGGTACAAAATTTAAAAACACAATCAAAACAAAAATTTACCGATACTTAAAAGATTATTTGATACAATAATGCTACGACATGAATAAAATTAACCTTTTGAAGATAAACTCCTGCCTACTACAGGTACTTTTTACAACTTTCCTTTTGCCTATTACAACTTTGAAATATTTTATACCACTGATTCAAAATACAACCACTCGTAGTAATACGAGTACTTTCATGACCAGGTCCAAGTTCAGGAAAATCCTAGACATTGCCAGCAGTCATCAGTTGTGAATAAAGTTTCATCCATTGAAATCGCCAATCCGCCTGCTAACCAGCTATAAAAATATTTTATTTCTTTTATTTCTTTATTTAAAAATAATTACAAAGCATAACAGTTTAACACTATAGCACAGTGAATTACATACTAAATTTAACAAATCAAATTAATAATAAAAACATAATAAGTAATAATATCAGACATGACAATATATATATTATTTACACCGAAGAAATGCGGGCATCTTCTTGGTTGTTTGTAGTCGAAAGCCCAACAGTCATGCACTTTGTCATAATGATTCCTGAAGCTCTAGTATGGCTGCGTCTACATCGCGTGTCAAATCGCATCCATCCGTCACTCTCGTATTTACTTACGTGTCAGAAGGTGAAGGATGCCTTATCCAAACTTTGTCACGCGATAAACACAGCCATATTAGGGCCCCTGCTCTACGATCATGAAAAATATTCTAACCGCCATAATATTTATAAATTAACGCCTCAGCAACGGCACTAAAGCTACCTTTTCTCTGTCTACGGCCAGTAAATTACACATTTAACGACATCGACATCGAAAAGTGAAAAGGGTACAAAAACTGACCGAGGAAGCAACATATTTACGAACTTTCCGACCGAAAACGATGTCGTATTTTTATTCGTACATCCATCAGGCTAGACATGATGCAATGCTAACTTAAACGATTATAGAAAACTCTCTAAATGTATGCAATTTGACATAAGCGCTCGACGCGAACGTCGGCAGCTTACGTCAATGCAGTACATTTTCGTTAACGATAATTGTCGCAATGCATTGTCTATGGCTAATACATCGACACTATCAAGTAACACATGTGTTCGAAGGGTGAATATTCACAAGCAACTATGAAATCATTTTCTGTCATAACTAATGTAGTCCTAGGTGGCCACTCCATTGTTCACAGTTCGCTAGTGTATCGTTATACTCGTTATGCAACCGCTATTAACGAACACATACGTAACAATTATCGGTACTCGCTAGCGAGTCGAAGCTCTGTCCCTCGCAGACCTGGCAAGTATTCTTATAGAGTACGAGGGACAGAGCATTCGACCCGCTAGCGAGAATGGTAATTGTAACTCATGGTGAGGGATCTGTTCATGGTACGCCTTTAGGCATGTAGGCTTTTCGACTTAATTGTTCGGTATTTAAAACTTACGTGAAAATAAATTCGATATATTTTTAATGAAACATGATAAAACATTGTAAAATGAATATTTTTGCCACAATATTTATAGCGGGTGGAAAAAACAAACGCCACATAAAGAAATAAATAAATATCGGGGACAATGTCACACCCATTGACCTAGTCCCAAACTAGGCTCAAGGCTTGTACTATGGGTAGATACTAGACAACGATATAATTACTTATATAGAGAAATATATAAGTACTTAAATATATAGAAAACATCTATGACTCAGGAACAAATATTCGCGCTCATCACACTAATATCTGCCCTTACCGGGATTTGAACCCAGGACCGCTAGCTTCGTAGGCAGGGTCACTACCAGCTAGGCCAGCCCGTCACCGAACATGATCGGCAACTACCTTAATTATTGGAAATAGCAAATTCTACGCAAAGGAGTCTAACTAAACATTATGAAATAAATGACGTACGCGCATGGTTTAGTTAATTATGTTATGGCATCCCAATAAAGTGAAAACTGTTTTGTTGATAAATTAGTCACACCTTTCAGTCAAAATAACTTAAACCCAATCATAAAATGAGTATATGTAAATGTCCTTACTCAATTCTAGGCCATATTAGTTTTCCCTAAAACGAAACACAAAGCCTAATCCGATCAATAGCCTGTGTGAGGCAGGTACGTTTGTTAGGTTAGGATAGTGTTAGCACCTCCGTCAGTCGTTTAGACATCTTAGACGCAGGTTCGTAAATATTAGAGCTGCTCTAAAACATACATGCGGCTGTCCAAATTGAGAGTTCCAGCGGCTGGCGCTAGCTAGGTTCCTGTTACCTTATTAATATATCAACTGACCAGCATAATTGTACATCTATGACACTAACTACTACAGGACCTCTATTTTAGTAAATAAAAGCTTTCAAAACATTGACAGTGCTAAAACAGGTCTAATATAGTTTTTTTCCGAGCACACCTTAAAATACAGATCGTATGTGAGTGGAAGGCCTTTGTTCTCCGCCTACCTAAAACGGATTGTGCCTATGTGGGTACAAACTCTAAGTCGTACATAGTATAAAACGCTAACTTCCTAATTAGCCATATGCGTTCATCTCTGTTGAACTAATCGGTAATAAGACTAAAAGGCTGTCAAGCTATGTCGCGTTATGACGTACACGCATTTGGACTACAGTGGGATAAGACTGAAATGCATTTAGACTGCATCAGGATTGAGACTAAAACGCATTATGCCTAAAACGCATTATGCCTAAAACGCATTATGCCTAAAAAGGGCGTAGAAAGCTACTCCCTTATTTTTTATTTATCAAGTGAAAAGTCCTGACTCACTCACTGACTCATCCAGCAATTTTACCTATACGTGTGTCATTAATGAGCGATCATGGTGGTTAGACCAAGATGGCTTGAGTGACAAACAGGCGATCAGACTTCTTACTTACTCTCCATTGGTATGTTCAAGCAAAAAGTTGGAAAAAAGTTAAAAAATTATATGAAATGAAAAGCAACGTCAAATTAAAAACTATATTAAGAATGTTGAAACGCTCATTTTAACCAAAAAAATTACATTCTTCAAAACAACAAAAAGCCTAAAATAATCCATTTGTTAAGTGTAAAAACTAAGTCACGTATACATCATTTCTCTTCTAATTTTGCACATCTTTTTCAAAAAATAATAAGCTGATGTTTCCTTGTTTTCCAGTTTCTCCAGTTCCTTTTTGTACTTAGCATTAAATAAAACATCTATTTTCCTCCTTGCGTTGCCTTCAAACAAATGTTGCCTTAGTTTCAGCCCTTGCCATTGAGACTCTTTTCTTAATTTGAACAGGAAAAGGATTAATTTCGGCTTTCCCTTCATTCTGGCGTTCAACCGTCTATGCCAACCTTCTAGGCTATTATTAGTACGATGAATTTCATTAGCACAACTTATGAGTTCCGGAATTTGAGATAGCCATTGTTTTTCCATATAGCCTGCAAATTTTTCGTTTTCTGAATTTTCATCAGATTGTAATTTAATTGTTTCCCAGACCTCTGACACATATTGAGGTGGCAAAAGTGGCAAATGGGCACACAGGTTAGTTACTTTATGGCCCGTGACTGTTGATGAGATACCCAAACTCTCGGATTTTTTCCTAACTGCTTTAGAAAAATGGTAATAGCAGCCAGTCACGACTATGCCAGGAAACACGATTTTCAGTGCCTGTATCTGAGCAATCTCATAATCACACTTGTACTTCTTTATGGCAATCCCAAAATGTTCTCTGACGAGTTGAAATACTCTTATGTATGTCTGCTGCTTTTTATCCGGCAACAAGCAAAATATCATTGGGACAATATTCACAGTGTCCTGGTTGCCGGTGTTGATGTCCAAATGAATGGAGTAAAGCTGATAGAACACTGGCACACTTTTAAATGTTCCATCGCCGTAAAAATTGGCGTCTCTGTCTGCCAAATTTTTAATTGTGTTTTGTGCTAACGGGCTTGAAAATATTAATATTTTATTATTTTCATTGCCATCACTGCAAACGAGAAATTTATTGGAAATTATATGTGGCACCTTTATTTCATTTAAATTTGTGCAGTGAGTTTTCTCAAGTTGAAGAAATCTATTCCGTGTTCTGTATAGTGAATCTTTTTTTGATTTTAGCACAGCAGGCATATTTATTTCTTCTTGTATTAAATTTATAGGTTGCGGATTATTCAAAACTACATTTTCAAAAATTTCCGGTATCGGACCAAATGATCGGCAAACTTCTTTTTTAGTTTTATCTATAATTACGGACACAATATTTTTTTCGACGTTTGGGCTACATGAATGTTCGATCACCCTTATAAGCTCACTCCTTGAATTTATTTTAATCGAAGCACTGCACTCGCTTCTTTTCGAACACCGCCATAACGTACTTCCGTCCTTGTTGGTTTTGTTTTTTGAATAGGAGAATCCAGCATGGAGCAAATTAGCAGAGCCTTTTTTATTTGTGACAAAAACAATCTTTTCTTTTACGTCCATGATGTTCGCTTACTATCCAGGTAACGAGAAACGACACTTACTTGACATAAGAATTGTATGCTTTTCAATCGCCTTAAATTCAAGTGGCCAGTATAAAGACAAAACAATCAATGATAACGAGTTTGTAATTAATTTCTTCATAATATCTTTTAAGTTTAGGCCAAACGCGACTTAGTCAAATGGCGGATTAGGTACAGTACTACTCAGTAATGAAGTTTAGGCCAAACGCGACTTAGTCAAATGGCGGAGTAGGTACAGTACTACTCAGTAATGAAGTTTAGGCCAAACGCGACTTAGTCAAATGGCGGAGTAGCTACATTACCGAAATAGACATTATACTCAATAGATCAACAGCGAAATAGACGAATTAACCACATAGTCTAAATGCTACCACGCAGACGCATGGCGCTATTCTAATCGCTATACACGTTACGTCAACTAAACCTTTGCTCGATAGAAGGAATATCATGCAACAGACACCGGATCCCTTTGACTGCCATACATATCGTTGGTCATAATGTATTGTTAGTCATATTTTTTTTGTCATAACTTCTTTCAGGCTGAAGTTACAGTTTTTAATAAACGTTAACCGTGTAGATTCGTTAGGTTAGGTTAGGTTAGTTTTATAAATGTCCACAAACAATAACCGTGTCCTTAGAAAAATGCATTATGACTTGCGAAAATTATGACTTAAAACAGATTATGACTAAAAATAATTATGACAGTCAATAGAGACCCTAAAGACACATCTAAAAGGTTCCACTTAACCGCTACCCGCTTGTTGCTTGTACCGGTTCAGTGGTTAACGATTTTGGAGTGCGAAGCGGACATTCACTGATATGAGAGGGATGAGGGTATGTCAGTGGGGCTCAGGTTTAAATCCTACAGGCCTTTGCCTAATTTGTTTACGTGCAAACATTTTTTAATCTTTTATACCAAGGATCTATATGTAGTAGGTACTTCAAACTGAACATCAAGTGACAAGTATGACAATAATAATGGCAATCAATGACAAGGTTCTAAGTATGCTCATCATTTTCATTGGGTGACTGTACATAATACGTAGATAATACTTAAGCAAACAAAGTAGTAATAATATTAATTCTTGCTTTATAACGAATTCATTGTAATATTTTAACGCTGAAAATGTTATGAAATAGGAGTGTTTTAAATAATATAGGGTGTAATCTAAGTCGTGAATCAAATGATCACATCTGTGCTCCACCCATGAATATGAAGAACTATGGGACCAATGGGACCAACTCTGAAAATCACGAAAAAAATTGCTGTTTCATAAAAAAGTTCAATAAGTACTTGACCAAAATGTATGAAGCTGCTGATTTTTTTTTCGTGATTTCAGTGTAGGTTCCATATTTAAAGTTGTTCATATTTGTGGGTAGAACACAGAGGTGATCATTCGATGCACGACTAAGATTTCACCTGTATAAATGGCGCATTTTTAATGAAATCCTACATTTTTATGTTGATGAGAATGAACTGTTGATAGGTAATCATTGTGACTATTTTTTGTCACTAGGGTGGTTTTTCACCACGGTTGTGCGAAGCGGTTTAAAAGTGAGCATGGTTAAAACAACCTATTTCTATCAGAACTAACCTATAAAATAAACACTTTGAATTAGATGTTTCGCAACGCAGCTTAGCATACATGACTTAATGGGTAATGAGGTACCTAGATGTCTTTGCTTACTAATTTGACAGCGCTTGTCACTTGTTTTGGTGGTGTGATCTTCCGCTGTAGAGGCTGCCGTGTGGGCATCCCGTTGTCGCATGAGCTGCGTGTGTTTGTGGAAGACGAGACACTCGTCGTGATCTGCGTTTTACCAAGGAACAGCCATGCTGTACTGTTAATTCAAGTTCCGTGCCCTGCAATAGATGTAACTCCCTAGAGCCTTACGCTGTGCTACTCGCAAATTTACCAATTTCACTGGACTGCTGTTGGAGTTGGAAGGAGGAGGAGAGTGGAGTTTGTGCTGCTCTTCATCAGACATTTAGATTATATATCGATGGTCCCACCGAATAAACGTGTATGTGAAAAAAGCTGATTTTAGAGGAAAAACTAAACACGTTAGAACTGTAATTACGAACAACTGGGACGGCATAGGTATATAAGATGTATATAAAAAAGATGGATAGTTAAATAATCTTTCTGTATAAAAAAAAATAAGTAAAGTATAAATGCTCTTTTTCAAGAAAATTGAGAAAAAAGCATGTTATTTTTTTATTCTTGTGGATGTTAGCGCAGATAATTTGTGTTTTAAACACTTACACGTTTTTTCGTGTTATAAGGCCCGTCTACTTTAAACGTAATGGAAGGTAACGTTAGTTTTTGCGTACACTCAAGACTATTGCCTTGATGTGTAATAAGCTTTCGCATGCTTGTTTGTTTCAAACGGCAACTTACTTTTCCACTATTTTGTAATACGATTTTAGTTGTGCAATAATACTTAGCAATAATTATAAGCGTGTAACTATCGTTTTGTAACTAAAATTTTCTTGTTTCTTTATTTTTAAAGCTAAACAAACCTCTTATAATTAAATGAGTTTTAAAAAACAAGTCCTTATATAAACCGATTTTAGAAAACAAATACTCACAGTGGTTGTATCACTGACACAAATACAGCAGGCTCGGTCAAGATACATAGCGTTAACGTAAACGGTTTTCGGAAATAGAATCTTGAAATATATTTGCTATAAAACTCTAATGCGAAGTCAACAAAAAAAAATATCTAGAGTTAGCTTTAAAATACAAACGTACTTAATCAATTAATAAACGAAAAATAATGTCCTTCCCGAGTGGCTCTGCGGGTGGTGTAGATGCCCTCACACCACAGCATTTAAAAGATTTACCATGCAGTAGCTGTGGGGAAACTGCCGATACACTTCTGAACCTGACGGCTCTTGTCCACCTTTTGCTGTCTGGGCGAGTAAGCGATGAGGTAACTGAGGCTCTCTATGGTTCTAGCCTGTGTGCCCTAAAAAAAAGGACGGCGGCATCAGACCGATTGCAGTCGGAACAACGTATCGCCGCCTCGCAGCTAAAATTTGCTGCAAAAAAATAGCGCCCGAGCTTTCCCAGTTATTTCAGCCGATACAACTAGAGTTTGGCTCGCGAGGTGGCTGTGAAGCCGCCGTCTATTCTATCCGTACATTTTTGGACCAAAATGGTGGGGAGGTTAAGGACAAAATTCCAAATGTGTACGATTTTCTTTGGCAATGTTACGGTTTCCCATCAAAATTAACGTACCTACAATGGCAACGAAATTTCTTCAGCGGTAGGGTGCCAACAAGGGGATCCTCTCGGACCGGCTGTTTTTAGTCTCGCCATACACCCCATTATCCAACGCCTGCAATCAAAGTTCAACGTGTGGTACTTGGATGATGGGACGTTAGGTGGAGATGTTAATACAGGTTTTAACGATCTCGCTCTTTTAATAGCCGAGTTTCGTGTAATTGGTCTGTAACTAAATTTTACAAAGTGTGAACTATTTATTTCGGAAGATTTTGTGGCAAAAGAAACTGTAATACAATTTTTTTATTGTTTGACCCCCAATATTAAAAATGTAAACAGATCATCACTTCATTTGGTGGGATCTCCTATTCTTGATGAATCTATACCGCCTTTTTTCGAAGAGAATATTTAAAAAAATTGCATTGTTCAGACCGCTTATCGAAATTTAACACACACATGGCTTTTACAATTATTCGTTTGTGTCTTTTTGTTCCTAAATTTACCTATTATAGCCGCTGTTGTCAACTCTGGAAGCATACAGATCTATTACACAGAATTGACAGCATCATAAAAAACACTTTGGCTTCGATTTTAAACATACATTTAGATGAACGAGAGTGGTTACAGGCCTCACTTCCTGTGCGATCCGGTGGTTTAGGCATCAGGTCGGTTTCTGGAATCGCTTTGCCAGCGTTTCTGTCCTCAGTAGGTACATAGTACTCAAAATTTAATTGCAAAAATTCTTTCCGCATCTTTTTCAAATTATTTCATAACACATTTCAACGCGGCCCAAGACACGTGGGCTTTAGCCTGTCCAAACTCCGAGCTCCCAAAAACTCTTTCTTCTCAGAGGCTGTGGGACGGACTGATCTGCGAGCAAGTACGAAATCAACTTTTACAAACGTGCAACAGCTCCGCAGATCGTGCCCGTCTCCTAGCGGTCGGAGTGTGGGAATAGGGTTTGTGGCTACAGACGCTTCCATCGCCGAACACAGGAACTTTGTTAGATTCATCAACATTTAGAGTTGCAACCCTCACTCCGCTTGCGTGCTCAATGTTGTGCTCCCCACCACTGCCAGTGTGGCGCCAGCGTCGATAGGCTTGGTCACCACAGTCTATGCTGTACGCGAAGTGCTGAAGTCACTCCAGCATTAATGATGTCCTCCGTCGGGCTTTTACCACCGCCAATTGCGCGGCTATTTTGGAACCAAATGGTCTCATGCGCGATGATGGTAAAAGACCTGATGGGATGACTCTTGTTCCGTGGAAGTTGGGCCGGCCGTTGGTTTGGGATGCCACTTGCGTGGACACCCTTGCACCGTCACATCTTCCCGGAACAAGTACTAGGGCTGGTTTCGCGGCGGAATCAGCGGAGACCTTCAAAAGGCGCAAATACAGTCAACTTGATAGAAGTTACATATTTGAGCCTTTTGGGGTCGAAACTTTAGGACCGTGGGGACCAGGAGCACACCGTATTTTTAAAGGTATGTCAAAGCGCTTGATCGACGCAACCCATGACAAAAATGCTGGCCTGTACTTGGCACAAAGATCAAGCATTGCCATTCAACGTGGCAATGCTGCCAGCATTTTAGGATCAATGCCCACTGGTAGCGGTTTGTTAGATTAGTGTAGTTTTAAGTAAGTTTGTAAGTTCTTTCGTTTGTTTTTGTTTGTATTTGTAACCAAATTAAATATTTTCAAGTATTTGAAATAAATAAGTCAATACGAGTATAACTTATAATTACCAACCTTTTCCAGATTCGTCGCTTATCATTTTCTTCTGCACCGAGCTGAACCAGCCGTTGTTGCTCTCTTCATTTTGGATATAAACAACTAATTTTAACGACACAGAACTACTAAATTATCACCACTTATTGTCACTAACCCATTGTTTTGATTTGTAACATCACAATTATCACGTTACGCACTACTGACCTTGTTAAGGGAGCGAGCCCACCTAGTTGCAATTGTCACACGCCGCTGTTCCCTGTCCCTGTCCCTCTCCGTCTTTGACTAAGCAGCCATTGCCGTTTTAATCAAAGGTGCGAAGATAGTCTAAGCATGTTAAACAAATTTTGACGCTCATAATATTATCAGTGAATATTCGTATTTGGATTAATACAATATCACATAGAGAAAATTCCATGCTGCAACGGTTATTACAAATTCTGAGTCTTATTTTTTTAAATAGCAAACACTTGTTACTGTAACTTTTGTATAAAAATTATACGGCAAGAAACAATACCCTAAAAACTCGTATCGTCCATAACACGAAAAAGCGTGCATCAAAATATTACAAAATATAAAAAATGTGAAAAAACGTGTTTTATATTCACGCACGTTTATTCGTGTTAAGATGATGGATTGTAATTTCTATAACAAGTGAGAGTACCAATATTCGTGTGGCATCGCTGATAATATTTTCCGTAGAATAAAAATATTTTCTTTAATAAATCAAAAAATAATAAGCATACCCCCCTCAAAAAATTAGGGGGGGTGTATTACAACCCCAGGAAACAAAATCAGCAAAAAAAAATTTTTACTGTATTAACCCTTGCACGTTTATTCGGTGGAGCCATCGATATTTACAAAAAAAAACAGTGAGTTTTAGTGGCATCGGGAACAAAGATTAACCCTTAATAACATAAAATTTAAAAAGTCTTGAATTCTAACCCTATTTGATTTTGAATATGCATAAAAATTGATATAAAAATGCAAAAAAGTTTTTATATTATGATGGAAATTTCCATTGCTATGCATGGAAGGGCTAAATACCAAAATATTATTATAAAGAAACATAAATTCGCACCAATACAAAAAACATTACATAGATACAAAAATTACAAGATACAGAGAAATTGTTGCAAAACGGTCCCAACTCAGCATTCGCTAGCCGTGAAGCCAGCACTGGTTTTCCATATTATATTGTTAATCACGGATATACTTACATTTTGGTATATTATTCTTAATTAGTTTAAATAGTTTTCTATGTATTGTCTACTGCTGAGCAAGGAACTCCTCCTGGTTTCTTCCATCATCGCTAGATCTGAGTACTTGCTCCAGTCTTAAATAAGGAAAATTAAATCGCTATTTGCTTATAACTCGGGCCCTACAGACATTAACGATCAACCAGCCCGTCGGTAACACTGACACATTTAAAATGACGACGTCGCGCACAGTGTGAATGACGTGCCGTCGTTATGTGGGCCAGGTCCGGTGCCAATAATCCAGTAATTAAACAAAATTAATGGCAAAATTAATATTAATTTAAATTCCAATTATTGCTGTAGTAAATTGACCTTATTAAAGTGTTTGCACACATTTTTTTATTTTTTTTACACATACATACATACCATATTAAGCTCACGCCTTTATACCCAGACTGGGGTAGGCAGAGCTACAGAATTACTAACAACTCTAAAAGCTTGTTAATAATTGTGTATTTTTTTTACTTTTAACAAATGTCATCGGACAATCTCAGATAAAACTATAAAACTTTGATGTTTGATTTTTTTTAACAAACTACTTGTTATGGTTTTAGTATAAAGTATACTACAATAATTAGTAATAATACTCTACGGCGGTTTGACACTCTCAGTGCGCTAATCTGACTAGCTCTTGAATTGTAACGACATAAAAAACACCTAAATTATCAGTGCTTATAAAAACGAGATAAAAAAGCAATTTTGGCACTGGACATTTCCCACGCAGACCTTCTAATTCAAGAAAAAGCAGGATCAAAACTTTCATTTAATTATTTATAGTATAAATTTCGATTTTCCCGCCATACGCTCCTCCCTTGCACCGGCACCCATAGAGTTAACAATCGGTCGCAAAACCCGTCCACTGTACTGACACATTTGCAAATGATTCCAAACAAGCGGATATATCCGAATAACTAGCAGTTTCATCCTTATTGTGTACTGTCGGATGGATTGACAATGTTAGGGGTTGAGGATCGAGAAATTTATAAAATGTACTGGGGTCCTAAAAAAAAAACACAAGTCGACTTAACTCGTAATAAAAAAGGGTATTTATATCAACGGAGTACACTAGAGTTAGGCACTTGTCCCACCAAGAGCGAGTAAGCGATCAGCTATCGGCGATTTTCTCGCCCAAGAAACGAACAAAAGATAAGGATCCTGTGTTAGTAAAAGAGACACGTATACTAATCGTTCATCGCTGGCTGTTCACACTGCCGGCGAGAACTCTTTCCACTAGTTTGACGGAACAAAAAATATAGATCCCGTGTCAATAAGTGAGACAAAAATATTACTAGTTGATCGCTGGCGGTACTCGCTTCCCGCTCATCGTCGGCGGTGGGACAAGTGCCTTAAACTCTTTTTCACTTGATCTTTAGAAGACATACACTTATTCACTAAGACGCTAGTATTGTTTTTAACCTGAAATCAACACGAGTTCTGGGTAGTAATTCTGTTATCAACGCCGGTCGTGCGGACTGTCGAGTGATACCAAGCGGCGAGATTAAGTAGTCCCGTCAGTGCGAACAAAACACATTGTAGCGCGTGCATTTTCAATTAAGCAGCCTTATACGTTCGACCTATCGTGCTGCTAAATTGAAAATGCACGCGCTACAATGTGTTTTGTTCGCACTGACGGGACTACTTAATCTCGCCGCTTGGTATCACTCGACAGTCCGCACGATGGGCGTTGTTTACAGAATCACTACCCAGAAAAAAATTGCGTTTTATGAAATGAAAATTCTATATGAAGTGATGCGTTCTATGAAATGAGTGTCGGTGAAACAATGGGACACCGTCTGTCTGTGTGTGGCATTGTAGCTCCCAAAAGGATGGACAGATTTCGATGCAGTTTTTTGAAAAGAAAGCTAGTTTTATAGGGGTGTTAATTTATGAAAAGCGGTACAGTTGTTAATCATAATAGGGAATATAAATATCGATATTTTTAGTCGCATTTCTCAACTAAATATGAAAATACCGTAAAATGTTCCTACTTTGCTCCTTAATGGGTAACAATGCTCCAAAGTGACTATTTCGTTTCTTACAATTTAAGTCAAGTCGATGACAAATTCGCTAAAAAGAATTGATGTGTACATCCAGCCACGAAGTGAATGATAGCAATAGAATGATTTACAATACAGATTACCTCAATATAACCATGGAGCAATAATAATTACCCGTGGGGGAGCAAAGTAGGAACATTTTACGGTACACATCACACATACATACATAAACTCACGCCTTTATTCCCAGAGGGGAGTAGGCAGAACTACAGAATTTCCAGCAACTATAAAAACTTTTTGATATTCTGTAACCACATTTTGCACACTTAGGCGAAGATGTTTACCAGTGTATTAGTGACAGGTTGCAAGCCCATCGCCTAACAGTACTACACGCCTTTATTACCTTAGTCGGCTCTTACGACATCCACGGGAAGACTTGGAGTGGCACTATTCTAATTCGGCAAACACACGAGGCCATTTTACGGTGCAGTAAAAGAGATCACCAAATCACTACATATTATAAAACAAAGTCGCTTTCCGCTGTCTGTCCCTATGTATGCTTAGATCTTTAAAACTACGCAACGGATTTTGATGCGGTTTTTTTTAATAGATAGAAGGATTCAAAAGGAAGGTTTGCATGTATAATAAATGATTTTTTTATGAACGGGTGTTACAGAAAACTCATATAAACCGAAGCGAAGCGAGGGCGGGTCGCTAGTGTGAAATAAAACTTAAAATCGGCCGCGAAACACGGATGATACAAGCATTTTAAATTGCTAATTAGACAGCGAGCAGACAGAGAGATCCGGCCATATATACTCCATGTTAATTTCTGTTTTGCTAGAAAGGATAGGAACAAATTTATGTTGGCTTATATCTTGGTTATTTTTCTAGCTATTAATTTTTTTTAAAATTATTTGTTACATGAATCAGTTTTTATATTGGGCTGCGAATATTCCTTATTATATCAGTTATGAGAGAAAGATTATCGTTACATCGGGGATCATAATCTATTTAAAGTTACGACGCTACAAACAGACATAGATACCAACATTAAACTCAAACCTTCCCTATTTTTGCGTCGAGGGTTAGGTATATCGCTTCACGTAAAATTTACGCTGAAATCTGAACCTGTTCAGGATAACTTCCTATTAAATTTTAAGACGAGCTGAGGTTAGGATAACTTTGTTTAATAAACTTCGTGGAAGGTCTATGGTTTTCGAACACTGAGCATTATAACTTTCGAGGCTTTCAACTTTCGAACAAGTGAGTTCTAGTTAAGTACAGGTATTTTGATTCCTACTCCACTTTGGACTTTTTTTTTGTATCGCTTAGCGAAGACAAACGAGCACACGGGCCACCTGATGGTAAGTGGAAACTGTGACCCATAGACATTCGCATTCACAAGACTGCAATGCAATCCTAAAACTGCAAACGCGTTGCCAGCCCTGAGGACCAAGATGGAATGCCTCTTGGCTAGTCATTTCACCGGCTGTCTTATCCCCAAACCGGAAAACAACAATGCAAACATTGCTATTTGGAGGTAGGTTAATGGACAAGATTGCTATTGGTAGCGATCTGGACGGATCTTGCACAAGGTCCTACCATCCGCAAGACTATGGCAAAGTGACGTAATTAATCAGAATGTAAGAGACATCGTATGATTTTTTTACAGTGTCGATTTGACATAGTCCAAAGTGGACTAGGAATTAAATTCCGTGACTGTACGTGTTTTTATTAATTTTACAGACTAACAAATATTGAGTCTGCTACCTTTGGTTAGCTGAACTAGGATTGTCACTTCGAACATTGCTGATCTTTTGTGGCCGTCCTTTGTTTAGAGCTCACCGCAAAGGTCCGTTGCGTCCAGGCGACAGAGCAAATGGACGTATAAGGCTACCAAATCGAGAATACACGCGCTAGAATGTGTTTTGTTCACTTTGACGGGACTACTTAATCTCGCCGCTTGGACATCACTCGTTCATTCGTTCACCTTTGCTTCTTTAGAGAATCACACCCCTGGTTACTGATTCTCTGAACAACGATGCGCGACGGTCGGACGGACGAACGAGTGAACGTCCAAGCGGCGAGTTTAAGTAGTCCCGTCAGTGCGAACAAAACATATTTTTGCGCGTGAAGTTTCAATTTAGCAGCATGTTGTGTCGCTCTATTAGTAGATACTTCTGTTGCGCTTTAGAGGTCCGCAAGAACGGGATGTGCATTGCCAACAATATGCTACTTCCTACTAATAATTATGAATGCGAAAATTTGTGTGTGTGTGTGTGTGTGTGTTAGTTTGGTACTTCTTCACGCTGCAACGGCTGGGCGGATTTGGATGAAATTTGGAGTAGAGCTCACATTCGTTATATCACTAGCTAGCATCTAGCACTGTCTGTGCGATCTAGTACTGTTGTTTCCCCTACTACTTATATAAAACCGATTATTTATACCGATTTAATATGGTCGTGAACCAAAAACCACGTTTTCACAACATGTCAAAAGCAACAAGGTGTTAACCTTTCTCAATTACAAACAGGGTGTCTCAGAAGTCAGTGGAAATTGAATTAGTTAATATAAAAAATTGGTAGAACTGTTATATATTTACTACTCATTTACAGTATCTAGTGATGTAATTCTTGAACCCAGCAAAGGTTAAGCCGTCCAAGCTTATCTAAGCCTCTGAATGCGCAAGCAATGAAGCGTAAAAAACTCACTGAGCTCTGGAGCAAAGGCAGAACTACTTCGGATCAGAGAAATAATTCTGACTTTCGGCGGTGACTGTATGCGTAGAAAATTCCTCGAAGATCATCAAACGTATATAACGGAATGTAATACAGGTTGTGCCTATTTTGCGACCAAATGACAACGTCATCGTCCCCAACTTCTTTTTTCGTTTTATTTTCTGTAAATTTTACATGAAATTATTTTCAACCAATTTGTCTTGTGTAATGTAATTTTATTATATTTTACTAATACAATACAGTATTCGCTGTCCACTAATCCCGCTTCTCCGCGACACAATGCCACGTCCGCGCCACGCCTGTCCCGATTTAGGGTTGTCACACGGTCTGGAAATCCGGTACAGTCCCGACATTTTTGTACCCTTTCCCGTGTCTCGTAAATAAAGATAATAAATGTCAGAGCCGACTTACCTAGGTAACTTTTGAACTGCTGGGTTTTTAACGTATTAAATTTCTATAAAAGAGTTATAAATTCGTAAATTATGTAAAAGCCGACGGTTTGCTTTTTGCAAGTGCAAGCAATTTAATAATTTATTAGTATTTTATAAAGTTCATAAAATGTATAACAATAATGTCGTATGATTTTACCTTTGTTCAATCTGCTTCTTTTTTGTCCACCCGCTATTTAAATTTCTGATTGAAAGATAAGTCCGCCATATTTACTGAATTCTATCCAATTCAAAAATGGCAGCCCTGTTCCAGTGCCACTCCCCAAATATCCCAAATATCCGCGAGTTTGCATAATAGCCTGTTGGAACTAATCAGGGCATGTTCGGTCCTGACACAAACTGTACGTGTACCCTAACCATGAGTTACAATTACCGTACTCGCTGGCGAGTCGAATGCTCTGTCCCTATTACATACATACATACATTAAATCACGCCTGTTTCCCAGAGGGGTAGGCAGAGACCACTTCTTTTCACTTGCTACGATCTTGACAAACTTCTTTCGCTTCTTCCACATTCATACATCGAGTCATGCACGCACGTCGCCCTTATCCAGTATTTCACCGATTTGACTCGAAAAAGTACGCCTAGGGCGGCTCCTTCCGACCCGTCCACTCACTATCGACCTGTATATCTCTTTCGTCAATCTTCTTTCATCCATCCTTTCCAAATGACCGAACCATCGAAGCATGCCCTTTTCAATCTTAGTCTATACATCTTCTTTTATTCCACATTTCTCTCTGACTTTTTCTATAATAATACTGCGAGGTCTGCGAGGGACAGGGCATTCGACTCACTAGTACGGTAATTGTAACTCATGGTAAGGGTACTGCTATATTATGTTAAGTCACGAGGAATAACGATATGACGATGCGGAAAGCGGTTGTTGAAATTATTGTATTGTTATGGAAATTTCCAAAGACATTAGGTTAAAAGACTTGGAAATTAAATGGTACTCTTTCGAAATGTCGGGTTTCGATATTTAATTTATTACACAAAATGACATAATGTTTTGTTACGATAGGAAGCCTCCATTTGTCTTTAAAGACAAAGCAGTTTAACCGTAAACATCAATTTTGTTTTTACAAATAATTTGTGATAAATTGAATTAATAGTTTCCGTTTAAATATCTTTTCTTGGTTATAATAACCATCTCTGAGAGTTAAGCTGTGCTTTCGAAGTCGATTCCGGTTAAGGCAGACGAATTTCCAAATTTTTTTTTTTTTTTTTGGCATAGTGAAGGTAAACGAACACACATGCCACCTGATGGTAAGTGGAAACTGTGATCCATAGACATTCCCACTCACAAGACTGCAATGCAATCCTAAGACTGCAAATGCGTTGCCAACCCTGAGGACTAAGATAGAATGCCTCTATGCTAGTTATTTCACCGGCTGTCTTACCCCCAAACCGGAACACAACAATGCGAACACTGCTGTTTGGCGGTAGGTTAATGGATAAGATGGTGGTAGCGATCCGGACGGACCCTGCACAAGGTCCTACCACCCGCAACCATTAATGCAGTAAAAATCCATTAATGCAGTATTTAATCCATTAAAACATAAAAGTAAGTCTCTTTTGCGTAGAATTTGATATTTCCAATATATAAGGGAGTTTTCGACCATGTGGCGTTCGTAAACACTCTATATTATTTATCATCTAGTGCTCTTATCGAACTTCGATTTGTGTCTTGGGCTCTTAGACTATGTCGCCTTCACTCCTTGACTTTTTTTGGCGTAAGAATTATACTTTCGAAGCGTATACATGCAATAAAAAAAGTCTTAGCCAGCTCGTACATCATCCACGAAAAATGCTATCAAACAAGAAACCAAGATGGATCAAGCAATTTCTCGCATACGAGAATTAAACATTACGGTATCTAAATAAGATTAGAAGTAAGACGAAAATCTCCCTTAGGATTAAGTATACATTATTAAACTTGGACAGGCTTTCGCGATATTAATCTTGTAAAGCTATTCAAATTCGGCCCCAATATCTTGAGCCGATAACACCAGATATTCAACGATCTGGAAAGGCTACAACACATTCTATCATTATTCTCGATAGCAGTTACGAATAGAACTAAGTCACAATGACGTTTTGTTTAACAATTCTTATGATTTGATTCATAACGTCACTGTGACACAGTTATATTATAGGTCATCGACTCATAGTTACATTTTTACGATTGTACCTTACGTTGAAAATTTAAACTTAACATGATAAATTTATAAATCAAATCGTTAGAATTGTCACCGTCCAGATTGTAGACTTTACAACACCGACCTTATGAAATGAAATGAAAAATAATTTATTTGGCGCATTAAAAAAACAGTTTACCTAGATTTTTGTTAGATTAGTGTAGTTTTAAGTGATTTTGTAAGTTATTTCGTTTTTTTGTTTTCTGATTAATTATCCTTACTTGAATTTTGTGTGCTTTGAATAAATAGTTTACCTAGCATACATTTACTGTTAGTTCATTTTACGGTGAGCTTAAAGGACAGAGCTATAGCAGTTATATAACTCTCCTTTCTTGCAGCGTACACTGAACTGCTTTGCTATGTCATAATAACCCCCCTGAACTGTCAAAGACTGTAATTAAGAAAATAAAAACAACAAAATTTCATTCGAGAAACAAATGAAAACACGCCATAACCCCATAATTATGTTCCAGTAGATTAATGACCGGCCGACGATGGATGCGTTACGCGATACGGTCCGTATACATTGGATATGATCGTTGGTCACCATAGCGTCCTTTACAGCAACATTATTATGTAGATAGGTTCTTAAACAACCTCGTTTTACAACTCGACAGACGAATTATTAACCAGCGAGTTTAAGTTGTCCCGCCATATCGTACAAACGACCTTTTAGGGCGTGCATTCTCAATTAGGTAGCTTAAAACTCGCTCGTATCTCTTCGCTTGCTTGATCAAAACGTTCGGTAACAAGCCGTTTTCAGGAGAATAACACCTTAGAACTTAGAAATAGAGAATGCTTAGCTTTTAAAATAACCTTCGCGTCGGTTCTTTTCTCTTACTCGCTCTCAAACGAGTCATACTGACTCGTATAATAATCTTTCAAGTAGCTACACACTTTTGTATCTTGTCGCTTTAATGCCTGTGACAGATTAGTGCAGCAGTTCAAACATGACATTAAAGCGACAAAGCTCTAAAGTTTGACATCAATTATTAAGTCACAATTGAACCTTGTCACAGAAAGCTATTTAATTTGTATGTGATTTATTATTTGATATTTCAACAGAATATTGTATTACAACGGCAGTTTACCTAACAAATAATAAAAACGTAAAATATACAATAAACGTTTTATGTTTTGTTCTATCATGGCATTTTACACGGTTATTATTCCATTAAATTTGATATTTGTATTTTTTTCTTCTTTTTTTTTCTGGTTCTATTCCCGGGAGAGACAAGAAAATCTTAGAAAATCGTTGAATGCAGTTTTGTTTCTTTTTAAATTTAAATGAATGTCTCCTTTAAGTAAAATGAGCCAACTTAAGAATTTAAGGTAGTTTCCCTCCAGGGCCCCTTATCTTCCCACCGTGTATGTACCTATGTGTAGGTATTGCCTTTTTACGAAAAAACGGGGGCTTTGAGTTAGGCAGCACGGAACTCTCAGTGCGCTAATCCGACTCGCATTCAACCGGTTTTTAACGTAACAAAATATTTTCTGTTTTTAAACCGTTTCTCGTTAATAATTAAAATGTTAATTACGCACTGCACCCACCGACGCGCAACTGCGGGCGTTTCGTCAGAAATACACAATATAATATTAAAACTGGTCCGATAGTAAATGTTTAATCAGTCCGTCCGTTTGTATGCCGTTAATTTATCACTTTGAAAAACAAACCAGTTTTATCCGTTTACAATTGAACCGATCTCGCTTTTGTGAGCTGTAAATATTGCTGTTTTTGTTTTATTATAGAGCAACAGCGCTGTTATTTTACTATT